>JAJPUD010004455.1:97644-114514 GCA_023553655.1 Myrmecobius fasciatus
CTCAGAGTTGTCTTAATTTGCAAGAAATTCCATTTAAAATAGCTGTAGATAATATACAATATTTGGGAATCTACTTGCCAAGACAAAGCCAGGAACTATATGAACACAATTATAAAACACCAGAAAATTTAGGTTGGTTAACATTTTATGGAATTTTTTAAAATTGTAATTTCAGCAAAAAGCAAAAAGCAAAATAAATAAATAAATAATAAAATAACATAAAATAAATTGTAATGGTGCTTAGATACTCAATGGACATTTGATTCCACTCTTTTTTTATTCTGTGCTTTCTCTAGGCTTCAGAGATGTTCATATATAGTTCAGCAAAAAAAGAGGCAGCTAAGTGCTACAATAGATGGATTGATAGACTTCAAGTCAAGAAGCCTTGAGTTCAAATCCTACCTCAGTTACTTAACTGACTGTATGACCTGGGCAAATCACTTAATTTGTGTCTGCCTCAGTTTCCTCATTAGTAAAATGGGGATAATAATAACATCTACTTGGATTCACTTTATAAATCAAGTGAAATAATATTTGTAAAGTGCTTTGCAAACCTTACAGCTTGATAAATATATTATCTAAATATTCAATTCATCTGCTAAGGGCTTATATACAAGGCCTTGTGCTAGGCATTAGATCATTAGAGATATAGAGGCAAAATCAAAACTGTTCTTGTTCTTGGGAAGTAAGCATTCTACTGAATCTATACTACTTTAAATAGATAATTAACAAAGTGAGGAATGACAGGGGTAAAGAAAGGAGAGATCCAGATGAAGTGCTCTAGGAATATTTGGAGAGAATGAGAGGAGAGGGAGAAAGGAACAAGTTCATCAAGGGGCCTAGGGAAAGACTAAATGGAAGAAGAGGCTCTTGGTCTGAAGGTTAAAGGAAAATAAGGATTCTCAGAAGTAGATATTTGGAGGGAGTGCATTCCAGGCCTGAAGGATAGCTTATAGGAATTTGGGAAAGTGGAAGATACATAGTTGTGGAATAGCTAGAGGTACAGTTTGACTGGAATATAGATTGCTTAAATTTAAAATAGGCTGGGATAAGGCAGGGACTGCTTCTGTGGTTCTGGAAAAGGACATATTAATTATAGAAGGAAAACTTAGCCTTTATCTAGCATCTTTCTCCTAACTAACTTAAAGTAGTATAAACATATTAATCTGCTAACTTTCAGGAGCTACAGCCTAACAGCCAAAGACCAACAAATGCAATAGATAAGGATAGATTCTTATTCCCTCTGAGTCCTCAAAGGGAGCTATTCCCTGGGAAGAAATCTTAAGTCCCCAGAGGGGGAAAAAAAGTGATAAGATATATGACCGTTGGGGTAGCACATCAGAATTCGTTGCTAAGCAAGTCGAGGCCATCACTACAATATGTACCTGGGTTTCAGCTAACAATATTAAACTTGCAATGCTGGAGATTTGTGTATTTGTGACTGAGGATAACAATTGTCATAGCATCCCTACCCCTTCCTCCCCCCAAATCTAATTGCATGTAGTCCTTAGACAAAAGTATAAGCTGCTGACTGTAGAAATACAGAAGTCCTTACATTTGTTAAAAATTATTTATAGCAGAAAGATTCCCCTGTGAAAAACCTCCTCTCCTCTCCTCTCCTCTCCTTCTAGGCAACTCTTCCCCCCACCCCAGACTCTAATCTTGTCTATTAAAAAAAAAATTGTACTTTACTGTCCTACAAACCTGTCTGTTTTCAAAGTAAAGCAAGAATTGTCCTATTAGAGAGGCCATCAGTAACTGCGGTTTGTGAATGCTTCTTGTTTATAGAAAGCAGTAGCTGAGGACAGACACTTTGAAACCACCTGTGAAAGAATTAAAGACCAAGGGGGGCAAAACCCCCATCACAAACAGAATCTCACTGATCAAGTGTGAAAGAAAGAAAGAAAGGAAGAAAGAAAGAAAAAGCAAAGGAGATCTTTGCAGGCCACCACTAGATGGACATAGAATTCAAAAACATTCTTTAGTGAGATCAAGGATGGCCAGCTTTGAAGCCTGGAGGGTTGGAAATTTTCAGAAACTGGCTGGCCATGGCAATCATCACAGTGAAGAAAATGAAATCTTGCACTTGCTGGACTAAAGCATTTAAATTGGAATGATGTCATATTTCACAGCTACCTTATGTCCAGTGACCTTAGGGAACCCTGTTGGGAAAGGCAAATAAAAAAAAAAAAATGATTGTTTTAAATAGCTACCAGAAAGACAGGAAATCAAATAGGTAACCTCTAGGAAAGGACATTGCCAAATTCACACATCCTCACTCCCTCTCCCTCTCTCATTCCCTCTCTCACTCCCTCTCTGTCTCTCTCTCTCTGTCTCTCTGTCTCTCTCTCTCTCTCCCCTACAGGGCAGCATATCAAGAAAGTAGCTTTCTAATTGAGTGTTCACAGCATGCTAGGCACCAAATGGAACATACAAAAAGATGTGGCCTTATTACAATACCTAGTCATATAAGAAAAGAATGCAGAATTACTATGAAAAGTCATTCCAGCAAAGAAGAGGGCGATGTGGACAATTTGGCTCACTGAACTGCAAGGTATTATTGGTGTCTTTCATTTTTTTTCCCCAACATTTAAGAAACTCTTTTTTTTTTAATGTTTATGTACAAAACTTTGGTCTGGACATTTGGGAAGAAACATGTGACAGTGTAAAATATAACAAGCCTATAGTTTCTGACAATAATCAACATGCAATAACAATGAAGCAATTATATTTATGGTGATGAAGTCTTAGACTTTTATAATGTTTTCAGCAAAGCATTTCAAAGCTATCTCCCAATTTGTAATCTCCCTATGCTCATTGATACAACTCAGTTTTTTTTTTTTTTTTTGCTTTTTGCTGAGGCAATTGGGGTTAAGTGACTTGCCCAGGGTCACACAGCTAGGAAGTGTCTGAGACCAGATTTGAACTCAGGTCTTCCTGACTTCAGGGCTGGTGCTCTAACCACCACTGCACCACCTAGCTGCCCCGATACAACTCAGTTTAACAGTTAACTGAAAGACAAAGGTAATTCAATTGACCAAACATTTATTAGTTGCCTATTATGTGTAAAGCTACTATTAGATGCTGGACATACAAAGATAAAAAAAAGAAGCAATCTCCAAAAAAGAAATAGTCCCTCGCCCCCTGGGTCTTTTGGTAGTGGGGGAAGGAGATAGATTATGAGAAAAAGTACAGAACACTTTTCAGTTGGGTATTTCATGTGCATAACTGTGTCCTAAGCTGCCCAATTTAATTATGGGAAATGAAAAGAGGTGATAAGAATCAAGTTGCCTTACTCAAAAAGGCTTCCTGGAGAAGGTGGGCTTAGAGCTTAGTTGGTGAAGGAGGTAGACTGAGATGGAGCTGTGACTGGCTATCTTAGAGGCTATAACTAGAAATATATACCTCAATTCAGGATTGGGAGAAGGCAGATAATTCAACTCCATTACTTTTCTTTCACTATTCAAAGTAGGCATTATGGTGCTACTTATATGCTAGGCAAATTGGCAGTAGAAGAGAAATTTAAAAGAGGAGTACTATTTTATTCACTGCAAAATTCAAAACTGCTTCAGCAAAAAACCTTTTAAAACTTGAAGCCTTTTCACCTTATTGGTTGACAAAATAAGGGCTGTGAAAATGAACAGTAATCTTTTTAGTAACAAAATAGATTTTATGTATTTATATGTATACAAACTACATTTAAAATGCAATTGTTTATTAAGGGTGACTGCACAGCCCTTGCTAGTTATTTTCTTACTTTTTTTTTCTGGTTAGCAATCCTGAGCACAAAAACTAGGGAAAGTGGGTTTTAAACTTTGATTTATTCGGTTTTCCTTCAGGAGGGGCCTTACAAACAGAATCCTTGAAGCATGATTTGAAAAAGATGGATAAGATATTCACCCAAAATTCAACATCACCTTTAATCTTGCCCTCCTCCTCCTCTAATCCCTAGGTAATGTTTTGTGCTTCTTTTGCAGGAAAGCAATTTTGCTAATCACTTTAGCACCAATTCTTGCATCCCTGGCAATACCCAGAACAGCTTCCATCCAAGTCTTTGATGTGGGAAAGAAACACACACACTCTCCTATGTAATCTGAAAACAATTCACCTCTTGCCAATGAATGAACAGCACTCCACTTTAATGGAGAGCAAGTTCTGTGGAGGTTTCTAATCCTTTCTGCCAAAGAAGAGAAGAGAGAGAATCACTCAGGTAGCCAGCCCAACTCATTCAGGAGTTAAAATCACATGGAATGTTTTGTGGTGTGTTTGGGGCTTTTTAAAAATATCACTTGCTGAAGATTACTGCTCTCAGGGAAATCAAAACAACTCAAGATAAAAAAAAATAAAAAGATTCCCCATCACCAACTCAAACAGGATATTCTTCTCAACTCAGATAACTCTTGATCTAAGTGTATTACAAGAAACCTGCTTTAATCCCTCAAAGCAATGGTGTTACAGATAAGTAGCCTGTAACTGAGGTGGCTTAAATTCCAGAAATGTACAAAAGAATGGGTTGGAAACCAAACTAAAAAAGAAAGGCTCAGTGTTCGACTGTGACTTGAAGGGAAGGGGTAAATTTAGGGCAGAGAAAATGTAAAGAATGACCCCTAAAGGGGAACTTGTCATGAAAGTCCAGAGTTATCTGAATGGTCTTTCAGGCTTTTGCTGCAGTTTGTGTGTGTGTGTGTGTGTGTGTGTGTGTGTGTGTGTGTGTGTGTGTGTGTGTGGTGTGTTTGGGAGCTGCCAAGGTTTTAACAAACCAATTTGCTTTAACAAACCAATTTCAAATTGTTGCCCTCCTTTAGGCTATGTGGGGGAGGGGATTTGAAGGTACACTTGCAGACTTCAGAGTGGCTTTATAACATTAGCTTTTAATTCCTCAGAGATGTTCTTTTACTTTTTGCATTCTCTCGTTGCTGGTTAGAGTGGGAATCAAATAATAAGGCCTCTCTCAGCATTGGCTTGGCCCTGGATGACACCTTGTTACCCCACTGGGTGCCTGGTCAGCATGTTTCTTTAGGGCTGTAGTCTGGGGGCCCCCTCAAAAAGCTTTCCTTAGAGGTCCAGAAAGGAAAACTGATGGCCACTGCATGTGTGCTTGAAATCCCCACAGTGCGGCTAATTACTCAGAGATCTTCAGAAAGGTAAGTCTGCCTTAGTTTAGGAGTTAAAGCTCAGTAGGTTCTCAGTGACGAAGCTTTCCATTGTCTTGCCTTATTAAAGAAAAGACTATAGAAATGAAGTTTATCCTTCTTACTTGTAGAACTTTGGAGAGCCCTTTCTTTCTCCCCGATTACTTCATCATTAGATTCCTACCTATTTTTAAAAGTTCAATTCAAATGTCTCCTCCTCCGGGAAGCTTTCCCAGATCCTCCTCCCTGTTGGTAATACCTTTCCCCTTCCTTGGACCTCACCCAACACATTGTTTGCACTTTTTACACACTTATTTGACATAATTATTCACTTATGTTATACCTCCACTAAAGTTGTACTTGGATCCTTCCTCCTAGAATGAGGGTGACCCAGGGTTCTTGAAGGCTTTGCTGGGACACAAGTTCTGGTAGGTCTTTATTGAAACAACTTTGAGTGTGGACCCCAAAGACCAGCCTAGGTAATTCAGAAAGGCTCATCATACATATCAAGTTCCTGGCATTTATGTACATATGACATTAAGGAATGGAAGGGATGATCTCAGTTCAAGTCCTTCCTCTCCTTCTCCCTCTCTCTCCCTCCTTCCCTCTCCCTCTCTCTCCCTCCTTCCCTCTCCCTTTCTCTCCCTTCTTCCTTCTCCTTCTCTCCCTCTTTCCCTCCCTCTCTCTCTCTCCCTCTCCTCCCCCCCTTTCTCTCAGGCAATTGGAGTTAAGTGACTTGCAAGGTCACACAGCTTGTATTTACTACATTCAGGTAGTAAATAGCAGGGCTGGGACTCAGGTCTTTTAAATAAGTGGGTCTTTTAAATACAAACCCAGCCTTCTTCATATTGTGCCAGTGTGTCTCTGGCATGGAGAAGTTGTGACCTGAATCCATGGAAAGAACCCTGATCAAATCTCAGATTTTTTTTTGAAGGATTGACTAATAAATAGGGGCTGGTCCCTTACTAAACTAAAAGTTCCTTGAGAACACATTTTTTTGCATTTCACATAAGATGGTTTTCTGCACACAGGAGTCAGTTAATATTAAGTGAATCATAAGAAGAGATTTCAGAGATCATTTAGTTCAACATATCATCTAAAGCATATTACCTACAGTATTCAGTAGAAGTCTTCCAAGAACTGCAGTAAACTTACCACCTTCAAAGGTAGCCCATTCCATTTTTAGATAGCTTTATTTGTTAGGAAATTTTTCCATATGCTAAGCCAAATCTCTATAACTTCTACCAGGTGGTCCTAGTTTCTTCAGTAAGCACCAAGCAGAACATGCCTAATCCTTCTATCTCACAGCCCATTAAGTATTTGAATATAGCAATCACATCTCCCCTCAGTCTTTCAGGCTAAGCATCCCATCGTTTCAACCAATCCTTGCTGAAATAAGCAAAGGCAGAAGAGAACCTTAAGATCTCACAATGTGACCTTATATGTCTGAAAAATATTAAAAAGGACAATTGTTAAGTGATTTGAGATGTGACAGGGGAACTTTGAGGGTAATTTTTAAACCTTAAAGAATTTATTATTAAGTGCACGGAAACTGTATATAATTTCCAATTTCCTTTCTCTTATCCATATCCTAGTAGTGCCAGCACAATGATAATAGATTTGGGGGGAAGATAGGAGGAGGAATTGATGAAGACAGGAGATCTGGAATAATTTATTCATCTAACAAACATTTATCAAGTTCTTAATGTGTTCAAAGTCTTGTACTAAGAGCTCATGGATGAGGAATATAAAAGTTATTTTATAGCAGGACAGACTCTTCCCCCTTTCCCCCTTCCAGTCTTAAACTTTGGTGGTCAACTCAAGTTCAGGGAGGTGAATTTCTTCTCTTTCTTTGCCTCTAATTGTATTAACAACTCCTCTCAAACTCACAATCTGAGATTGGGAACTCTTATCTTCTGCAGCCTCAGCATGGGTGTTGCCACTTTTGTCAATATGTTCTTGAAGTGATCTCTCAAATCTCCCTTTTCCTCTTTATTCATTCCTATAGCTCCAATTTCTTTTTAAGCACTGGTCACCTCATACCATTTCCTCTATTCCTCTTCTGCTTATGATTTTGTTTTGTAAAAATCCACCCTCCATTTGATGATTTTCTGAGCGTATCCTTTTTAAAGTCTTTCTCTGTTGCTTTTTTTTCCATTAAAGTGTTAACACTTTCAGAATCCACCTCTGTTTCCAGTCTCATTTCTTTATTTGCTTTACTACTAAGAACTGGGGGTGTCAGTGGGGGTGGACTACTGATATTTAATTCAGTGACTGTCACAATGACTTCTCAACTTTTTGAAATTGCTTCTTCCTACTATCATATATATATGTGTGTGTGTATATATATTTTAAACTTTTAAAAATTCATTTGTTCATCCAATTTCTGTATGACATATTATTTTTTTATTAAAGCTTTTTATTTGTATAACATATGTATGGATAATTCCTCAGCATTGATCTTTACAAAGCTTTCCGTTACAAATTTTACCCCCAGTCCCTTCCCCTCCCCTAGATGGCGGGAAGTCCACTACATGTTAATAATGTTAAAATACTTGACAAGTTGGCACATTATTTTTAAAATGAGTAGAGAGTTTCTTATTCCAGCAGTGACAGGCTTGCCTTCTTAGAATCTTAACCCATGGTTACACTTTCCTCTGAACAACTAGTGGCATAGTGGACAGCTAGGTCCAACAGACTTGGAGTTAGGGAGATTCATCATCCTGAGTGAAAATTTGACCTCAGACTTACTAGCTGTGTGCCACTGAGCATGTCACTTAACCCTATTTCAGCTCCTCTTTTGTAAAATGACCTTGAAAAGGAAATTACAAAACCAATCTTTGCTAAGAAAACCCCAAATGGAGCCACAAAGAATCAGACTCAAAACAACAAATCTTTTCTCTTATCTTTTTCCTTCTAGTTCTGTTATAAATGAATGTGTTTTCCTAGTCATATCTTGCTCACAAGTAACAAAGAATAAAACATTTTTATATTATTGGATTTATAGATAGGGGGAAATTTTTAAAAAAAATCTTTCTGAATGAAATTTATACAGGTAACTTGTGGTTTCTTTGAAAAAAATGATTATATATAAAAGTTATTTAAGGTAGAAATGGCAAATGGAGTTTTAGAACATCCTTGATCTATTTAGCCTCAAAAATCAATTATTAGTTTATTTGGGAGTTCATATGTAACTCCTTAAGCATTCAAACCAGTAAAGTAGGGAATTTTGTAATTCATTAAATAACCTCCACAAAGTAAAATCTGACTTCTGCAATTCTTTAGGAAAGCTGTGGGACATTCCTATTATGGAGCTTCTCCAGTTATCAAGTGGTCCAGCAGATGGAGATGCTGAGAGATTATAAGGTTGACTAGAATTCTGCATTCCTATAATATCCTTACCTAGCCTACCTCCTATTTTTAAAAAGGTAGAACACTTATTCACCTATCCACAAGTCTTCTGAAGAACAGATTTGAGCCAAGGGTTATACTTGGTGACTCTGTACTTAATAAATAAAATGAAAGCTAACACAGAAGCTAAAGAAGAGTTGGAATCTTTATTTCTATTAAGAACTAAGAGGGATATGAGTTTATTTGACCAACAGCAGCCTGACTTCTCTTTTATGTATCCAGACTTCTCTTCCTCTTCCCAAATAACTGTTTCTGTTGCAAGTCCTCACTATAGAACTAAGAAATGAACCCTCTACCCTTGGTCAATACCCAGGCTTTTGTGGGGAAGAAGAGAAGTTATATTGACCTTGAGGCAACTGAGTTGGTGGTCCAGTGGCCATTGTCAGGGAAGCAGGTGGTCTGGCCAAGTTCCATATGCTCTGGAATTTTTCTGCCCAGAAGTTCTAATTTCCAAAGAGAAAAAAGGGACTCAGGCTGCACTTCTCATTTCCAGGTCAAACTGCTGAACCTGGGCGAGATTCCTGGCCATTGGAGCAATACTCCCTCTCCAAGACCCTGTCTATACTTCTCTTTGCTCCCTATGGTAAATTTCAAATGTGTATATCTTTTTCCTGATCATCATTTTTTAATGGAGAGGGCCCTTGTATTTTCTGAGAGTGATTGGTACAGAAAAAGTATGTCTGTATGATGAGAGCATTAATATTGACATGTGTGTATCTGGTTACACAGGGTCTGTAAACCAGTAACATGAGTAAAATTTGGGTTCAATTTATTTTGACACCATGTTTTACTTTGTACAAAAAAATATTTTACTTGTCATATATACTTGCTTATACTTTAGTACCAGCTCCCTAAAATGAAAAGGCTTTCCTTTTGTCCCTTTGTTGTGAATTTTAGGAAGTAAATACAATTCACAATCTATTCAGAATGATGTAATGACTTTTACTTTAGAGAAGTTGGCTGTCATTCACAAAGCCTGTTCATTCCCAAGGCTGTGGTAAGGACAAGGTGAGCTCAAAGTGCCTTTTGTTGTTTCAGCATTACTATCACCAAGTCTCAAACTTCTACTAGTTGTGCTACTTCGATGTCCAAGAGGATATTAATAATTATCAGTATGTAATTGTAATTGTAAATATTCTCCCCCCTCTTCAGTCAGTAAGCATTGACTGATGATTGCCCCATTAACTTTACAGGGTTGTTTGCTTTATAAAATGAAATTATTATTCTTTCCTTTTGAGGAGTTAAAAAAAACAAATGAAAATTAAAACTCTGAAATGTAATGCTCATCCAAAATAACACGTTTTTTTTTAGATGGTTGCTTGATTATTTATTTTTTAAGTGTCTCTTCCCAAAATTGATTGTTTTTAGGCTATAAGTAAAAAAAAATCCTTTCATGATCTAGGAACTTTTCTTAGGACTTGAGGTTCTTTCCATCTTCGTATTTTTGTTTTTTTTTGCCAGCTTCATCTACCAAGACTTAAAGAGCCTTCTTTTATTCCCAAAGGTGTTTTATAGACTTTTCTCTCTTGTGCCACATAGCAATGTAGGGTTTTATTCCTAGAGCCCAGGGCTAATGGTGAATTTCATGTTTTGCTCAAGATCACTTTAAATACTGCCTATTGACACAAAGATGCATTATTCCCCTGGTATGCATCAGCCTGACTAATGATGGCATTATTCAACTAGCAAATATTTCTTAGGAATCTGCTTTGCAGATACAGTTAAGAGTTAATATTCCTAAACTGATCAACCTCTAATTGTTCCTTCCTCCCTATTTAAAAAAACAAAACAAAAGATAACCACTCAATTATTAGTAGTATTTGCACTTAAGCAACAAAATAAAGGACTTTGATGCTTGGGGTTGTCTGTTTTTTTCACAGTTGTGAAGTCGGTACTATGTCCTGGGGTGATGTTATCCGTCCTTTGGAAAATGGATTCCTCTAGCACAGCTGTTACTCTGGATGACTGGAGACTTTAAATACAGGTTTATTCTTTTACTGGAGTATTTCACAGGAAGGTCACTGGGCACCACTTTGAACACATTTTTTTCCTCTGCATTTGCAAGGACAGGATAGGGATTCATTATATCATTATATCATAACTTGAGAAATACTATTTTTTATGTACAGTTTTTATAACAATCTCAAAGATTCTTAAAATTATTGGAAAAGTGACTTTCACAATATATTTACTGCCTATCAGATGATGACTGTTTTAGTTAACTTCTGAACTGTCTACTAAGGCATCAAGAGAGTTTAATCTGTTTCCAAAGTAGGGTGCCCAATTAAATCAGCAGTCTTTTGAAATATTGAACATGTTCCCTTTTGACCTGATTTTTCTTTTTTTTATTTTTCTTTTTATTTATTTATTTATTTTTAAATTTTATTTTTATTTTATTTGCATAACATATGTGTGTGTAATTCTTCAACAATAACCCTTACATAGCTTTCTGTTACAAATTTTCCCCCCCAACTCCCCAACCCTCCCTTATATGGCAGGATATCCACTACATGTTAATTATGTTAAAATATTGGCAAATCAAATATATGTATACATATTTCCAAACTTATCATTGTTGTGCAAGAAAAATCTTATCTACACAAAAATATATATCAGATAAAGGAAACACAATGTAAGCAAACATCAATCAAGGAGTATGAGAATGTTATGTTGTAGTCCACATTTCACATCTCTCTCTCTGGGTGTATATGGCTTTCTTCAGTGAACAATTGGAGGTGGTTTGAAACATTTCATTGTTGAAGAGAGCCATGTCCATCAGAATTGATCGTCATATAGCACTGTTGTTGCCGGGTATAATGATCTCCTGGTTCTGCTCATTTCACTCAGCATCAGTTCATGTAAGTCTCTCCAAGCCTCTCTGAAATCATCTTGCTGTTGACCTGATTTTTCTTGCACATGACAAATATGGAAATATGTCTAAAAGAACTGCATATATCTAACCTATATCAGATTACTTGCTGGAGGTAAAAAAGGGAGGGAGAAAAATTTGGAACATACACTCTTACAAAAAAGAATGTTAAACTATCTTTATATGTATTTGGAAAAATGAAATATTATTGAAAGTTATAAAAAATATTGAATCTGCATAGTTTGTTTTTAGTTCTTTTCTTTGGTATCAGCAAGTTTTTTAAAGTGTGTGAAACAAAGTAATACAAATTAATAATTGAGAACATCCATCAATGTATTCAACAAACTATTTTTAAAACTTCCTATTCACTTCCTATTCCTATGTACATGCAGAACCTTGTGCTAGGTATAATATGGTATTTAGAATCTAAGAAATAACAGGCCAGGCAACAGTACTTCAATAAGATTTCATAAGATAGAAGATACTGTATCAGTATACTTAGTCTTTTTCAGAAAAATAAACATTTTAGCCTGGCTCTTCTCTTCATACTAGATCCTCTAATTTTTTTTTTTTACTTTTTATTTACAAAACATATGTATGGGTAATTCTTCAACATTAACCCTTACAAAGCTTTCTGTTACAAATTTTTCCCCCCTACTCCCCACCCCTCCCCTAAATGGCAGGATATCCACTACATGTTAATTATGTTAAAATCCTTGACAAATCGAATATATGTATACATATTTCCACACATCATTTTTGTGCAAGAAAAACTGTATCTACAAGAAAGAAAAATCAGAGAAAGGAAACACAATGCAAGCAAACTCCTCTAATGTTCTTATACAGCATTCATTCACTGCTAGGTCTCCTAACCTTCTGTCTTCAAAACATAAAATCACAGGATTTTAGAATGGGACCTTAGAGATCATCCAATACAATCCTCTCCTTTACAGATGAAGAAACTGGCAGAAAGAAATTAACTTGTTTAAGAAAGTCAGGGGCAGAGCCAGGATGATCACCTTCCAACTCTTGTTCTCTCTTTTCTTCACATATTACCTAAAAAATTAGTTCTTTATTTTGTTTTTATGGACATATTTTATAGAGGAATAAACAAGAATTAAAGGGACTTGCCAAAAACTGGTAAGGTCTTGGGTTTTAAATCTCAAATTTATCCTTTAATGTTAATAACTGATAGTTATATGGTACTTTAGAATTTGCAAAACTTTGTGTTATTTTATTTGAGCCTACAACAAACTTGTATTACAGTGATTATTATCCCCATTTTACAAAAGAATAAACTGAGGCTCAGAGAGTTCAAGGTCTTGATCATACAGTGTATGAGAACATTTGAATTTAGGCCTTCCTGATGACAGATTTGTCATTTTCCCCTCTCTTTTGGATAATTTGGCACAGCTAACATTTTTGGACTTGGTGCAAGGAGGAAGATTGCTTCTTTAAACCATTCTCTGTTAGGCCAGGTACAGAGTCATTTCATGGGCCTTTGAGGGGATGAGCAGTCTTCAATTTTTTGATTATTTTCCTATAGTGTCTGGAAGGTTAAGGGTGGTTAGTATTTGAGCCAATATCTGATACTGTGGACAAACGATGATGGCATACAATATCACTTACTCTTTTCCCATCTTTTCAGATTATTTCTCCTAATCTCAAATGCAAAATTTAATCTCTAAAATGAGAGGCAGTGTGTAATGGTAGATAGAACCTTAAGTGTAGAGTCTAAAAGATTTGGATCATTTAATGACTCTGTGACCTTTGTCAAATAACTCAACTTCTTAAATGAGAAGGTAAGATTTGATGACCTCTAACTTCCCTTCTAATTCAGTACCTTAAATGTGGTTGAAATAAATAAAAAAATGAAACATACAAACATATACTAATAACTACATATACAAACATATAAATTGGAAATATCCTGGGGGTTTGTTTAATGGTCACACTATCTTCAATCAAAAAGCATTTATTAAGGATCCACTATGTGACAGTGATGGAAAGCATCAGTAGAATTGGTACTTGTCCTGAGACTTACAGTTCATGTGAATCATAATGGCAATAACCTAGTATTTCTTACTTGGCATATAATTAATAGACCTAATTAATGCCTATTGATTGATTTTAGATATCAGATGAAAAGTTTTACATAAGCACATAATTATTACTTATAACAACAACATTAATACTCTCTAAATGTGTATCCACATGTTTATGCAAAGAAACTTTGTATCTGCATGAAAAAAAGCATAAAAGGACTCTGTGTAGACCAGGAAAAATATTTTTAAGGATTTAAAAACAACATATCATGAAATGTATATTAGTTTTCTCTTATGGTCTTTGACATTTATGGAATTCTAAATAAAAAAAATAATCTCAATGTTTAGAGTTAACTCACTAGTTTAAAAAAAAATTGTTAAATGATTGTTATGACACATGCAAGACCAGCAAGAATTTAACATTTTTGCAGCACTTTACAATTCTCTATAAAACACTTAATATACACTGTCTCATTGCATTTTTACAATGTATGATGAGTATTATTCCAACTTCACAGATGAAAAAAACTGAAGCTCTGAGAGATTAAGTTCAAGGCTTTGTTGCTAGCTTGTTGGAGGAACCAAAATGTGAACCAAGGTTTTCTGAGCTCAGAGCTAAGACTCTTTTTCTTTCCTACTGTTTCATTATATTTATTGCAGTCAAATATTTAGGGGATAAAGAGGATGGGAAGGATAAGGAAAGGAGGAAAGAGAAAGGGAGAGGGATAGAAGGAAGGAAAAAGAAGAGAGGGAGAGAGAGACAGTAAAAGAGAATCAATCGGTTTTCTCTTTGGTTCTCTTTTTCTCAGAGATTATTTGAAGGCAAAAGTATTCTCTTTTCTAAGATATTAATATATTTACTCTCTCCAAAAGTATAACTATTTTAAGGAAATTATCTGAATAGAAGTTCCAGATTTACTTTTGTGACAAGCTCTTTAGCTGCATGACTTTCTCCAAACTTCTACCCCCTAAAAAGAACAAAAGAAAATCCTTTTTTTGGGAGGGAACAAACCTTTCCCAGCTTGATTTAAACCTCAGAGGGATTTTTGGAGAGAAAAAAATTACTTAACTTTTTCTTTGAGGTGAGACAAATTTTTCTGGGCTTTGAGCACATTCTTATTGCATATTACAATGTTTCCCCAATTTACTTGGCTACAGAACACTTTTCTACTTGAAAAATATTGATGGAACCCATAAATGTCCATGTGGGGTCAAGGAATGGGCTGGAAAGGGAAAGAGGAAAATTCTGAAGTAAAAAAGCCATTAGGTCTATTTTCATGATGAAAAACTGCTTTCTGTATACAAGTATTTTTGATACCTACATAAAAGTTGTATTTACTATGTTAAAGGGAAAATATTGCTAGTATTGACATTTTCCAGTGGAGTTTCTATTAATGTCTTCAAAACACTGTTTGCGCTTCCTTGGAAAAATCATAAAATTTCAAATTCTAATTTAAACGTTTTATGTGTGTGTGTGTATATATACAAGACAGGAAAGTAGTTCTGATTTTTAAAAAAACTATGGTCATTTTTTCCATAAAGACAGGTATCATGAATGACTGCAATTTAGGAACCTGTAATCTTCTAATAATAATTTGTTCATTTCAGCTGAATTAGATATACTTCCTGTGCCACTAATTCATGCACAATGAGAATGTGCCAATCTGTACTATGCTATGAAAAACTATTAAAAAATGATAGTAAAACTCTTTAGAAATACAAACATGTTTAATGTATATCTCAATATAGTTAGTGTTTTGTGTCAGTTTGAAGATATTCCATTCCCATAGCTTTGTAACATGTCAAATTTCTTTACAACAGTTTTCAAGGGCATGTCTAAATTCTTTGGTTGTACTGAAATTTTGTTGTATTGAATATTACCTTAAATAAGGAAAAAAATCTTCTGGGCTGGGTTTTGTAAAACCATTTCTAATGCAAAGGGATTTGTTGTAAAAGTATTTGTTATAATGGAATTTGACCTATGATGATTATTTGGAATTTTCTTGGAGTAGTTCAAAGCATTTTACAGGGATCATCTAGTTTATCCCCCCAAAGTAAGGAAGAGGCAGGTATTATTTTCACTACAGATTTAGGACACTGAAAGGCTAAAGTTTTTGTTTAGGTTTTTCTTCTCCTTCAAGATCAAAAACTGAGTTTGTGACATTGCCAGATTCCAGGTCTGCACTCTGACTAGCTGACTAATCACAGATGCTATATGAGGGAGCATGGCAGAAATGTGGCCATATTTTTCAGGTTAACCTTTCTGAGACCAGTGGCATTTCTAAAGGTACAATATAGTTGACTCCAAATCTACAAGGAAAACAAAAAACAGATAATATAAAAGCTTTCCAATTTATGGCATTAAATATATTTTATTAAAAAGTACCCAATTACCTATGTGATCTTCAGTCCTAGTTCACTTACCTCCTTGACCTGATCTAGGTGAATTTCTTGGTTTTGCCTTAATTTTGTTGCCTAGAAACTGGGTTAAGGCAAAGGGGGGGGGGAAGAGGATTAAGCGTTATCCCAGATAACTGATTGGATGGTGTTTGAAGAATTCTGATCTCTGTATTCCTTTTCTCTGCAGTATTCCAAATAAACGAGACTATTTAGGAAGATCTTGATATTATCCTTTACAGCTGAAACATCTTGTACCAGGTCTGAGAATTCTACCCAGAAGACTTATTTCAATTAATGAAATTCTTAAATAATTCTTTTTGTGAGGGCAATGCCCTGTTGGAGGGTTGGAGGGGATATCAAAATGATTGAACATAACAGTCTCTGCCCTCAAGGAGCTTACAGCTAGGGGGAGTAGGACTGGAACTTAGAAAACAGAAGAACTTAGCAGGGCAGTGTGAAAACTTGGGTAAGCACAGGGAGACTATCCTCTGGGGATTCAAGTGTAAGGCAGGGGTGGAATGGATGAGTTCTCCCTCTCCCAAGCGTTCTCCAACACACAGAGAGGCAGACACAAAGGCAGACACACAGAAAAGACACACACAAAGACATAGACACAGACATAGACACAGACGCACTCCCATACACCCCCGAGGCATTAGAAG
Source organism: Myrmecobius fasciatus (assembly GCA_023553655.1). Taxonomy (NCBI): domain Eukaryota; kingdom Metazoa; phylum Chordata; class Mammalia; order Dasyuromorphia; family Myrmecobiidae; genus Myrmecobius; species Myrmecobius fasciatus. Next base: position 114,164 of record JAJPUD010004455.1, read on the forward strand.
GTCACCTCCAAGGGCGATTGAGAGGATGTGGGGGTCATATTTGGGGGGATCTTTCTTACGAACCTGCTCAGGGTTGGGGGGTGGGGTTTGTACCTTGCCTGTCGGGGCCCAGTCCCCGCCCTCTGGCTAAGGGCCCGTAGTCCCCGTGCTGGGAAGTGGAGCAGCGGCGCCCCCCCCCGGTGATTGACAGGAGGCAGCGACGGCGGCGGCCCGGGCTCCTGCCGCCCCATGTGACTCGGGCCAGGATGGCTTCGCCTTCCCCTTCCCCCCGCGGCGGCCGCGGCTCGGGCTCGGGCTCGGTCTCCGGCTCCGGCTCCTTGTGAGCGGCGGCTGCGGCGGCGGGTCGGCCGG
>JAJPUD010004455.1:124613-162280 GCA_023553655.1 Myrmecobius fasciatus
TGTAGAACCAGGAGTGGAAAAATGAGCCCCAGGCTAAAGAAGGAGGGCTGGGAAAATGGAAATCCAGGCAGGCCGGAGGCCAAGTTAGAGATTCCGATGTGCATTAACAGCTATGTGAGATGTTTATTTACAGGGGACTAATCATTTTTGGTTGCCTCTCCCTACTTTTACACCTATAACTGTTCTGAAGTAGTAAGCTGGAGGGCATCTCAGGGATCTGAGCAAAGTCATTTTTGAATTCCAATGAGCACCTGCTCTTGTCTTCTGAGATTCTTTTCCTACTGTTTTCTTCCCCATCTTCCTTTTGCTGATTTTCAGAGAGATTTTGATCTGTACCTCTGATTTTGAAGGAATTGAAATCAGTAAAATTCTTTGTAGGCATAAGGAGAATACTTAGTAATAATTAAAGAAATTATATGTGCAACCTTTGTGCAATTTGGGACTAAAGGAGGAACAAGTAAGTTTATAGAGTTGCCATTTTCCAGGAGTTATTTAATATGTAAAACCCAAATTCAGTAAAAGAAAGTTTAAAGGACCATGGATAGGCATGGATAAGCTTAAGGTTTGGGAAGAGAGGATAAGAAAATCTCCCCTAATCAAAATAGCACTTTCCTTTGCTGTAGCTCTGAAAGTTTCCTGCTGTCAGACCTGAGCTCTTGTGGGGCAGGGCTATTCTGTGGAGGAAAGTATCTTACCTTAACCTTTAGGGAAGTGTCACCAAGGTGGCTGAGAGCAGAGGATAGAGATAAGAAAGGCTAGCTTGTACTAATTTTTTTTAAGAGTATGTTCTATGTCTCAATTTAGTATGCCATACAAAATGAAGTAATAACTGCTATTATAACAGTAATAACAACGAGCATTTATATAACATTTAAAAGTTTGCAGAGCACTTTATGCCATCTTATTTGATGATCATAACAACCCTTATTAGACATTATTGTCTTTATTTGTAGATGAGAAAATTGAGGCTGAGAGATAAATTGACTGTCCCAGGCATGTGTGGTCACTAAGTGGATCTAAATTCAGGTCTTCTTGACTCAGAAGTCTGCTGCTCTCTTTACTAATGCCCCACCCAGGTGTTTGCTTATGTAGAATTTCTTTTACCATTTAAAAAAATTCATTTCTACTAATTAATTTTAAACATTCTTTTCTCCTAGAAGACTAAGACTTTTTTTTAAATGTGAAAGGAATTTGTTAGTCAAAAATCTTACTTAAGCAGCAGTATTCACAATAAAAAGAATATTAGACTAGGAATTATAACAGCTATATTCTTTTTTTTTCCTGTTTTTTCCCTAGCTATATGACCATGAGACAGTCTTGCTAAGCTTCATTTTTCTCATCCAAAAAACAGAACTAGATTTAATACCTGCCTTACCTATCCCAAAAAATTAGTGTAAAGACCAAATCTTTGGAATTGTTGTTGCCTTCTATTTTCTAACTTTTCCATACTTCATTTTTGGCTTCTGCATTTGTTTGTTGTTTTTAAATGAATGTCTTATTAACACATCAAAAAAATTTGCTCCAACTTCCTAATGACTCTTCTCCTTCCCCAACTAGAGAACGGTTCCTTGTAATAAAGAAATACAGTTAAACAGACCAACACACTGATCATGCTCAATATGTGTCTTGAGGTCACTGAATTCATCAGCGTTCTAATGTTTTCTCTGATTGTTATTCTTTGTGTTACTCTTGCACCCAAATCCAGATCTCTCTGGGAGGTCTTATGTCCTGGAGGTGATCCTTGGGAATTTTTTCTGAATGTAGAGAGAGGCCTTGGTGACTTATATTGTTTATTCTCTCCTCTATATACAGGGTGACCAGCATTCCAGTGAAGGAGAGAGTGAAGGTCTCACAGAACTGGAGACGGGGGCGCTGCCGACAGGGAACATTGCTCAAGTGGAGACGAAAGCAAGTAGCCTGTTATCTCTTTCAGACCTTCCAGGGGAACAGGCTAATGGGGTCATGTTGGAAGACAAAAACCCGACCCAGTTGTAGTTTGGCTGGCCTTTCTTGTCAAGAAGGCCAAGAACCCCACAGAAGGGGTCCAAAAGGGCAGAGGTGTTCCTTGCCAGTTTGCCAAAAGGAAGACTGAACAGTGAATGATGAAGCTAGTAACCAGATCCATCTTATTTTACTGTCATTTAAGTCTTTCACTAACGTGTTTTCTGCCTATCTCCTTCCCACCTCCCTTTGTAAAAAGACAAAATAGAATGTAAATGAGCTGGACATATTGCTCTCCACACTATCGAAGTTGTACTTTGTGGCACAGACTAGAAAGGGGCTGACAATGCCACCTTTTTTTTCCCCTCTTGGCAGTAATTGTTCTCTAATTGTTTCACATATGCTAATTTTGTTTTTCTAGTTAAATTGTAAACTTCAGAAGGCCAGAATCATGTCTTACTCTTAAAAGGACCTACAATGCTGGGGCTGGGGTACAGCAGTCATTCAACAAATACTTGTTGGTTGATCAAAAACGATGGGGAACAGAAACCTCAAGCTCATTTATGCTTGGCAGGTGTCATTTCAGAAGTATATCTGTTTTTTTTTTTTCCCCCAAGAGGAGAGTAACTCTATAATTGAGAACTATTGTTACCTATTCATGTACCTGTGGCAAAAGAAGACCAGGTGATTATCCTAAGGTAGTGGTTATAGGAAGGAACCTTCTGTTTCATAATTCATCCTTTTCCTTTTGCTTCTTTTTTTTTTTTTTTGGTTTTGTTTTTTTGCTGAGGCATTGGAGTTAAGTGACTTGCCCAGGGTCACACAGCTAGGATGTGTTAAGTGTCTGAGGTCAGATTTGAACTCAGGGCTTCCGGACTTCAGAGCTGGTGCTCTATTCACTGCGCCACCTAGCTGCCCCCCTTTTGCTTCTAAACCCCATTGGTTACCTTGTTATGATCTATTGCTGTGGTTAATGGTAATAATAATGATATATATATTCCCATGATGGTGATAGGTGATTTATGAGGAAAAATCTCCTATCCTTGATTCAAAAAAAAAAAAGATACTTTTTTCATATTCATTTTCCCTTTTATTGTTCATCTTCCAGTCACTTGGACTCACTACCTAGGTATCTTCCTAAATTCCTCCCTTTCTCTCTTACCCCTCATCTAATCTTGTTGCCAAATCTTGTCATTTCTAGCTTCACTGCTTCTTCTGTATACTCCCTTTTCTCCACTGACAGTGATACTACCCTGATACAAACCATTATCACATTACACCTGGTTTATTGTAGGAAACTGCTGGTGAGTCTCTACTTTAATTCTCTCCCCATTCCAGGCCATTCTCCACTCAGTTGTCAAAGTAATCTTCCTAAAAATGAAAGTTTGACCATGTCACCCTCCTATCCAGTCAATTCCAGTACTTCACTATTGCTTCCAGGATCAAATATAAGAACCTTTACTTGTCTTTTAAAGCTCTTATAATCTGGCCCCAAATGCAGTCCCAGTCTTTTTGCTCCTTAACACTTCTTTGCTTATGTCATGTACCTTGCAGTCCAGTGTCATCTCTTGCTGTTCCTCCGATATGATGCTTCATCTCTGATTGGACATTCTCACTGCTTGTCCTTAATCCCTGGAACTCTCTCCCTTTCCTTCTACATTTCTGCCTCCTAACTTTCTTGACTTGCTTCAAATCTCTGCTGCCTTCTGCAAGAGGCTTTTTATACTCCTCAATACTGGTACCTTTCTGCAATTTATCCTGTGTATGTTGTTCATATGCAGTTGTTTATGCATTGTCCCCTTCATTAGACTGTGAGCTCCTTGAGATCAGGGACCATCTCTTACTTGTTTTTGTGTCCCTAGTACTTAGCACTGTGTCCATTTGTTGTTGTTGAGTCAGTCAGTTGTATCCTGCTCTTTGTGACCCCAGTGAATTTAGGCCAACACAGTTCTAATGACTTTCCCCATGATCACATAGCTAGCAAGTATCTGAAGCTGGATTTGAGCTCAGGTCTTGTAGATCTAGGCCCAGCTCTGTATTCCTGGAGCTGTCTAGCTGCCTCTTGAACCATCTAGCTACCTCAGCCTGGCACATAATAAGTGCTTTATAAGTACTTGCTGACTGACTGAATATATATCCCTCTGCCCTTTCCTGCTTAGTGAGTCTTTTTTGTTTTTCAGTTGTGTCCAACTCTTGGTGACCCCGTTTGGGGTTTTCTTGGCAGAGATACTAGAGTGATTTGCCATTCCTTCTCCAGCTTATTTTACAGATGAAGAAACTGGGGGCAGCAGGTGAAGTGATTTATCCAGGGTCACATAGCTATTAAGTATCTGAAGCCAGATTTGAACTCAGGAAGATGAGTCTTCTGCCTCCAGGTAAAGATTAAAAAAAGAAAAAAGAACAGGTTAGCAAATCTAATCAATGCATCGATAACATCTGATAAGCATATATGATATTTCATACCCACAGTTCCCATCTCTGCATGACATTACATTTTTCAATTCTTATCTGGGGCTAAATTTTGTCATTAAAATGATATACTGTTCAATTCATTTTATTCTTTTGATTTCCTTTGTTGCAGTAGTTTCCTTGTTCTGCTGGGTTAGTTCATGTAAAGTCTTTACACATTTCTCTGAATTCTTCATATTGTTGTCAGGAGCTTCATAGGTTCAGTAATATTCTTATCAAGCAATCAATTACTGACATTACAGGTTAGTAATGGTCATAAGACACTAGAGATACAAAGTCAGAAGTTTAAAAAAGTTATCCTTCAACTCTGGGAGACAACATATACATAAAATAGATGTGTACAAAATAGGCATAAGATGATTTTTGAGAGGAAGGCACTAACAGCAGAAGGAGTGTGTAGATGAGAAAAGGTTTCATGTAGATAGTATAGCACTTTTTGTTTCATTGTTCTCCAATCAACAGGTTGCTATATATTTTCTAGTTATTTACTATCACAAAAAAGTGCTGCAATGAATATTTTAGCATATGTGAGACCTTTTTGTCTTTGACTTTTTGGGGAACATAAATCTAAATCAAAGAGTATGAATATTTTTTAAAATTCCATATTATTTTCCATGTGATTGGACCAATTTAAGCTCCACACCTGTGTCTTAGTGTGCCCATCTTTTCAAAGCCTTTTCAATATTGACTATTCCTAATTTTCATCATCCTTGCTAATTTACTAGGTGTGAGGTAAAATCTTAGAATATCTTTGAATTGCATTTCTCTTAGTGATTTGGAGCTGTCTTTAATATGGTTGTTAATAGTTTCTGATTCTTTTGAAAATCATTTGTTCATGTCCTTTGACAGGTCATATCCATTGCCAATCTTGCTTCTTAATAACCAGAAAGTAAGTTATTTTACCCATCAAGATTCTGTCCCTGGAATGTTTTTTCCTGCTCACACTAGACTGGTCTTAATCAGTTTGGCAAATAAATCACAAGCAATTACTGTCTTGCTCCTCCCTATTCACATGACACGAACCCCGTTTTTTATTCTGTATAAGTACATGGTTATTTACAAGGCTGCTCTAAACTTCTGCTATTGGATCTCTCATTTATCCTCTTATTGGCTACACAGATAAACCACATTTATACAGGAGATGTTGGGCACAAATATACATCATGATATGTATAAATATGGATGTTTCTACATACATATATATTGAATGTATTACATATGTATTACATATTGTGTAATATATGCAAATACTTGTAAAAACCTCATGAGTAGACATCCAAGCTGCATTTAATGGCCCGTCAAGTCAATTTGCAGAACTTTTTCTCGTTCCCATGGCAATTGTATTAACAAGTAGGAGTGGAAAGCTCAATCTCTCTCTTCTTTACTTAGGACTTGTAAAAGACTAGGATTTTAAAGAAAGTAGACTGTTGCACAATTATCTCAGTCAGCAAACTTTTATTAAATACTTCCTGTATGCTAGACCCTTTTTAGGAACCTTGTTGAAGTAATTCTGTTAAGATGTGAGCAGTCGTGGATTGGTGGGGAAGGGGCTTAGTCAATACCAGTGACTATTCTTGGTGCCTGGCCATATATTTTTCCTGAGTATCATGGGACTAACCTTGAGTTTCTAACCCTTCTTCTTCTTCCTGTAGGACCTCCAAGAGGATTTAACTATATGTAGATTTGTCTTATCAGCCTTTCTGTGAGAGCTGACTATTTTTCTGTAGCCTCTGTGCTGTTGAAGACTACTCTGTAGCTGTCTTTATCCATTGTCACACTTGTCCACTAATACAGAAATGCAGATCTGTCTCCTTACTGAGAATCTAGCTATCTTATCAGTACATTAGCATCCTTTCTGAAATAGTTTTATGCTTTACACTGACAAATGGAGCTTTTACGCCATAGGAAGAAGAAAGGGAGGGCCTGTTGGCACCTTCTTCCTTCTTGTCTTTCTTCCTGTCTGCCCTCATTGTTCTTTATAGAAAAAGAAATTTCACAACTGAGCATCTACACTTTGAATTAGAAGATACAAAATAACAGGGAAATGATTTATTCACCTGACTAGAAGTTTTCTTTTACCCAGTATTTGCCAATCTCAACTTTCTGTTCCCTTTTTTTCTAAAAACCCCAGGGTGCTAAGTAGTGATTCACAACTGGAATGATGATAAAGAAAAAAATGATTTGGAGTTTGTTTTTAAAGCTCGATTATTTCTTTTTAAAAATAATTTGTATAGGGGCAGCTAGGTGGCGCAGTGGTTAGAGCACCAGCCCTGAAGTCAGGCGGACCTGAGTTCAAATCTGGTCTCAGACACTTCCTAGCTGTGTGTCCCTGGGCAAGTCACTTAACCCCAATTGCCTCAGCAAAAAAAAGCAAAAAAAAAAATAATTTGTATTGATATTTTTGTTTTTATATAGCCCATATTTCCCATTGCATTGCTCCCCCTCCCCCATCCCTCATAATAAAGAATTTTGAAAAAAAGAAAAAGAAAAAGTTCAGGAAAGTTACCTGACATAGTAAAAAATGTTTGATGATATATTCAATGTTCCATACTCATGACCTCCTGCCTCTTAAAAGGAGTGTGGGGGAGAGGGAAAGGAAAGGAGTGTGCATAGATATGTTAAAGGGAGGACCAGCTCCTCTGGTATAAGGGCTTGCTGAGCCTTTTTCAAGGCTGCCCTTCCATCTTTGGGGAACTATCTTCACGAAACTCTTACTTGTAGCTCTAAGAGGCTTTAAGATGGGTAGTGGCCATACCCCAGTAAGCCATCTTTGGATAAACTAAGTTGAGGATTCCAGGCCTCCAACCGGTTGATGAGTTAGGGGATGTTTACTCCAATCATGGGAAGACTTTTCTCATCTTAGAATGGGTGGATGAGAACAATTTGTTCCAGTGGCCATGAAGGTAACTCAAAGAGGCACATGGAGATTTAGAGCTTGGTCAGACATCAGAGATGTCAAGGTCATCCACTACATCCCAGGCCATCTGTGGTTGTCTTGATTTTATCTTCCCATGGGACTTCAAAGACTCTGGAAAAGAGAGAGGCAGATGATTTTGTGTAACTCTGTCTCACTTAAATCCAATTCATCAGCAAGTCAAGATATTTTTCCATGATGTCTTTGGTTTTCTTCTTTGAAAATGAAAGACAAACAAATAACAATAACAGCAATGTGTGGGTAGGGGAGGGCAGCTGTTACATAGCTCTAAGATAACCATTACCACTACCACTTCTAAGAGATGTGGGGAGTCATATAGAACACTTTTTGCCATCCCTTTTTGAAAGACAAAGAAAAATATTATAGGACTACTTTGTCAGAGAGAGATGGAATAGGATAGTGAAGCCCAAGAAAATGGTACTCCAAACTTGACCATTATAATATCCTGGATGGTACTTCAATGAGTGTGATTGGGAGACACTGGCAATCACAGATGATAACCAACTTGCCTTTCTCTGAGATTTTTTACTGTTTGTTCTAGATAGGTATTTATTTTCAAGAAAGGGGAGGGGGCTCTGAACCTCCTAAATCATTGCTAGATGGAGATTATATAGTCTTTCCCAAAGGGTAGAGTTGACTTCTTTGTTGATATTCTTGTTGATACATATCTTCTTGCTTCCCATGTCTGCAGTCTGATGCCCTGGATGCAGCTGGAGGGTGGTTGTTTGTACCTCTCCCAAGCTGAAGATATCCATGCCTACCAGCTCTGCCCAGATGGTTCCAGCTTACACCGCCGGCCCCTGGCCATCTTTTCTGGTCATGAGGAGGATGTGTGCCGTTTTGTGCTGGCCAGTTCACATGTTGTCAGTGGAGGAGGGTAAGGTTTCCAACTTAAAGGCCCCTTTATCTACTTTTGGAATTTCTCTTTCTACCATAAAAGGCTGAGGGAAAAGACCACAGAGAAAAGAATAATGGCTTCTTCCTAGAGTAGATCTCTTTAGAGAGACTTGATCCAAGGTAGCTAATGGTGAAAAATTAGAAGGAGAAACTTGAATGAAAAATGGAGCAACTTTGAGTAATCCTTTGTGCTGAGCAGTGGATAATTTGATTTGATCCATGGCTTACTAAACTCTAAACATATTGAATAGGTGAGGGTGTCCAGGGGTAAAGGGCTTTACCGTAAACAGTCCTGAAGCTCAGTAGGGTCAGGGCACTGGAGAACTGGGGTGATTGTCCAGCCATTTTGTCCTTAGCCAGTGGGCATATCCAGTTGACTATTGTATGTATATGGAGATGTTGCCCAATTTGTCTTTTAGAGATGGGAAGATTGGCCTTCATAAGATTAATGGCACCTTCAGCATCAAATTCTCAGCTCATGAACAGGAGGTGAACTGTGTGGACTGTCAAGGTGGAGTCATTGTGAGTGGCTCCAGGGATAGAACAGCAAAGGTGAGTTGGGTCTTTATTGCCTACATGTTGTTAGCTCCTATAGTTGCTGTTGAGTGTGTGTGTGTGTGTGTGTGTGTGTGTGTGTGTGTGTGTGTGTGTGTAACAAGGTGTGAAATGGGTAGGAAAGAGCCTTGAGTTTCAGGATTGGCTAAAAGTGTGGAGAGCACAATAAAGAGCTTCCTTGTGTGTGCCTGGCATGCTACTTGTCATGCCAGGCTGTGTCCCAGCCAGCTGGCCTAGCAGAGGAGCTGATGGTGGTTGGGAAGGTAGCCACTCACTTGAAATGTGTTGTGAATTTAAAAAGGACAGCCTGGCTAGATTTTCTTATTGCATTTCCTCAAGATTGTGGATTTAGTTCTGACCTCAGAAGGTTATTTTAAAATTTTCCTTCTCCCAGTCACTTTCTTTTGGGTGGGCTAATTTTTATTTTCTTGTTTACAAGTTGTCAAGTTGGCAATATTACTACTACTACTACTACTACTACTACTACTACTACTACTACTTTTCAGTATGAAATAGTTAATAGGTGGTACAAATACCTTTGGAGAAGGTCCTCATGTCTTTCTACATCACCAACTTTCTTTTATACATCTCTGGATGAGATTAGTCAGGGGAATACCCAGTTCCCAACCAAATAGATTCCCATCTACCAGGGATGGAAAATGGTTCTCTGTTTTTGTCTTCAGCAGCCCCACCTTGTAGTTAAACTTCCTTCATCTATACTTGTTTGTCTTCTGAGACCTGCCAGTGGAATTTTGCTGACAATTTGATTCGGTGTAGGATCATATTTATCCCTTCTCAGAACTCTGTAGGCTCCATAGTGCTAACAAGAGTAAGGTACTTGTTTGTGTCAGCAAGTAGGGCTCCAAGCCACACAATGGTTAGGAAATGGATAGGGAAGATTCCCTATGCTTCCTGGTGTTCATTTCAATTCAGCCAGCATTTTAAAGCCTCTGCTCTGTGCTAAGCATTATCTTAGGCATTGGGGAGTCAGAGACAAATATGCCCATCGGTATCTGCAAAATTTAGGAACATCAATGAATTTACATTAAAAAAAGAGGCAGATACAGAATTCTCTAGATATCTAAACTCTTTAAAATTTTTATGTTGTAGGATAGTCACATAAACAAACATAGGCTTGAGATATGTGAGAAATTATTAAAATGAACAAGTCGTTTAAGCTAAACTGTATATCATAGATTCTCTCTACCTGCCCCTGGAAATGTACTCCATAATGTTATCCAGACCCATATTTACTCATCACTTCTATGGGAACACTGACTTCCATATAGTAGGTTGGTCACAATCAAACCAAATTAAAATGAAATGAAGGCATGGCTTCTTACTCCCTTTGCTGTTCCTTCATATCTTGGGTTTCCTTAACATAGCTGCTACTACCAGTGTGTTAAAGAATCACCCTTCTGTTAAAGATCAAACCCTGGAAACCTATGTGCGGATTTTCCTCTTTTTCAGTGTCTTGCCTTTCTTCTATTGTGTAATCTAGAACAATGATGTCATACTGCAATGGAGATGAGAGCCACTAAACTGCATGTAAAGATCCCTACAATCCACATATTAATTTGGAAATTCCAAATATTTTTCCCTAATTTTTTTTATTTCCTTCCCAAGACAGTAAGCAATCTGATATAGGTTAAATATATACAATTTTTAAAACTTATTCCATATTTGTTGTCTTATGTAAGAAAAATCAAATTAAGAGAAAAAATTACAGGAAGAAACAAAACCAAGCAAAGAGACAACAACGACAAAGTAAAAATATATTTTTATCCACATTCAGTCTCCATAAATCTCTCTATGGATGCTCATGGCATTTTCCATCTCAAATCTGCTGAAACTGCTTTGAATCACCTCATTGTTGAAAAGAGCCAAGTCTGTCACAGTTGATCATCACATAATCTTGTTGTTACTGTGTATAATGTTCTGCTTATTTCATTCGACATCAGTTCATGGAAGTCTTTCCAGGCTTTTCTGAAATCAGCTAGCTGCTCATTACTTCTCTTCTTCCTTCCCCCCACCTTTTCCCCCTCATCATCTATTCTCTCCTCCCTCCTCCCCCCTCCCTTCTCCCCTTTTCCTCTCCCTCTCCCCTTCCCTTTCTTTCTCTCCCCCTTCTCCCCCCTTCTTTTCTTCGATAATAGCTTTCCCCCCTTTATTAAAGCTTTTTATTTTTCAAAGCATATGTGTGGACAATTCTTCAACATTAGCCCTTGCAAAACCTTGTCTTCCAGTTTTCCCCTTCTTCTGCCCTCTCCCCTAGATGGCAAGTAGTCCAATATATATTAGACATGGTAGGAATATATGTTAAATCCAATATATGCATACATAAATAATAGCTTTTTATTTTTAAAATATATGCAGTTTTCAATATTCATCCTTGCAAAACCATGTGTTTTAAATTTTTTCTCCCTCCCTTCCCCTCTCCCCTAGATAGCAGGCAATCCACTATATGTTAAACATGTACAGTTCTTCTATACATATTTCCACAATTATTATGCTGCACAAGAAAAATCAGAACAAAGAGGAAAAAACATGAGAGAGAACAAAAAGCAAGCAAACAACAACAAAAAAGGTGAAAATACTAGGTTGTGATCTACATTCAGTCCCTGTAGTTCTCTTTCTGGATGCAGATGATTCTCTCCATCACAAGTCTATTGGAATTTACCTGAATCACTTCATTGTTGAAAAGAGCCAAGTCCATCACAGTTAATCATCACATAATCTTGTTTGTCACTGTGTACAATGTTCTCTAGGTTCTGCTTGCTTCATTTGGCATCAGTTCAGCATCATCTCTCCAGGCCTTTCTGAAATCATCCTACTGATCATTTCTTATAGAATAATAATATTCCATAACATTCATATATCATAATTTTTTCAGCCATTCTCCAAATGATGGGCATTCACTCAGTTTCCAGTTCTTTGCCACTATAAAAAGGGCTGCTACAAACATTTTTGCATGTGGGTATTTTCCCTTTTTTATTGATCTCTTTAGGATACAGGTCCAGTAGAGACACTGCAGGTTCAAAGGGTATGCACAGTTTGATAGCCTTTTGGACATAGTTCCATATTTCTCTCCAGAATGGTTGGATCAGTTCACAACTCCACCAACAATGTATCAGTGTCCCAGTTTTCCCACATCCCCTCCAACATTCATTATTATCATTTCTTGCCATCTTAAATGACTTAGGTTTTTTAAGTTTATTGTACAGTCTCATCCACTCACCATGTATACACCTTCACTCTTTTTAGTTGCTTAGGTTTCATGCAAGTCTGGGACAAATGACTCTAATTTGTTGTTTGGTTTTTTTATGCCAGTCCCTGAATTCTAGATTTGACTATCTTTCTTATCTTTGCACTTAACTTTTCTCATAACTCAGGCAAAACTTGCCAAACTAATCTCATGTTTTTGGACTTTTTTATAAGAGCTGGAAGGGCCCTTTGAAAAGGCCATCTAGTCCAATCCCTTTGTTTTATAGATGAAGAAACTAAAGCCCAGATACAAAGTAAATAATAGAGCTGGAACTCAACTCCAGGTCTTCTGACTGAGTCTAATGGTGTTTCCATTGCATTGTGTTGTTAGACCTGGAGAATGTCAATAAGCATAGTGTGCCTGGGCTTCATTGAGTCATTTAATATAGTCTTCAATGCTACCTTTGTAGACAAGATGGTAAGATGTATGTTAGAGCATAATATATTTATGTGGATTTGGAACTTGTTGAAAGACTGGTCCCATAGAATAATCTTTAATCTTTTAAAAACTTAAGTTTAGAATGGAGGAGATGTGATTAAATAACAATTTGTGTGAAAAAGATAGTTGGGAGCTTAATAAAATTTAAACTCAACACGAATCAACAAATGTGAGATGGCAATCTTAGCCTGTTTTAATAGAGATATAGTATCTAGCATAAGGGAAATCTTATTCTCTTTTTTTTATTAATACTTTTTATTTGCAAAACATATGTATGGGTAATTCCTAAACATTAACCCTTACATAGCTTTCTGTTACAAATTTTTTCCCCCTACTCCCCACCCCTCCCCTAAATGGCAGGATATCCACTACATGATAATTATGTTAGAATACTTAAGAAATTGAACATATGTATAGTTATTGCATCATTTTTTGTGCAGGAGAAATTGTATCTACGAGAAAGAATAATCCGATAAAGGAAATACAATGCAAGCAAACCTCAATAGAGAGCATGAAAATGTTATGTTGTGGTCCACATTTCACATCCCTCTCTCTGGGTGTATTTGGCTTTCCTCATTGAACAATTGGAACTGGTTTGAAGCATTTCATTGTTGAAGAGAGCCATGTCCATTAGAACTGATCCTCATATAGTATTGTTGTTGCCATGTATAATGATCTCCTGGTTCTGCTCACTTCACTAAGCATCAGTTCATGCAAGTCTCTCCAGGCCTCTCTGAAATCATCCTGCTGGTCGTTTCTTACAGAGCAATAATATCCCATAACATTCATATACCATAATTTATTCAGCCACTCTCCAATTGATGGGCATCCATTCAGTGGGAAATCTTATTCTCTTGTCCTTTGCTTTAGTCTGATCACTTGACTGTTTAATGTTTTGTTTAGTTCTTCTTGCTACATTTTGGGAATCACTTTGACAAATGGAAGCACTTCTATAGAAGGGTGACTAAAATGATGAGAGTCATGTGCCAATGACTCTTCAAGTGCTGAGGGGATGCCAAGAAAAAATGAAGTAGTCTCTCTTTGAGCAGCTTACAATCTATTATGGAAGACAACCTTTATCCATAAAAAATATAAAAAATGAATATAGTGTATTTGTATGGGAAGGGAAAGCATCTAGGGGAAGGGAGAAGGGAGAAGGATCAGAAAAGGCTTTATGAAGCTTTTTGAAGCTCTGAAGTAAAGTGGGACATCTAAGAAGTAGAGGAAAGGCACGGAGCTAGAAAATGGAAGCAAAGTATGCAGAATAGCAAAAACACAGTCTGACTAGAGTTTCTCAAGTTGTGCTTCAAGAAACCCTGAATCATCCCCTTAAAAACAAAAAACAAAAAACAACTCATATTTAATAGACATGAAAAAAAATTTTTCAGAGCATTTTACTACAAGAGTTCTGCCCAAGTTTTGTTTAAATCATTGTGTTGAAATGTTTTGGTTTTTTATTCAACATTGTGGAAAAGTTAGAGAAGCACTAGGCAATATCATAGAATACGTCAAAGAGTATAATGTATAATAAACCTAGAAAGATGGACTGAAGCCAGTTTGTGAAGTGCTTTAAAAGCCCAAAAGAGGAGTTTATATTTTATAGATAACAGAGGGCCTATGGAATTTATTGAGCTGGGGAGTGACCTGATTTGATTTGTGTTTTAGGAAAATCACCTGGCCAGGTGAGAGGGAGGAATGATAAAATTTGGCAGTTGGTTAATTACTCATTCTCCCTTAACCCATGCAGTCAAAGATAATTATGCGGTTCTGAATCTAGAAAAGTTTATTCTCAACAGAAACAGGAAAATTTGAAATAACGTGTTTGCATGATTTTCTCAACTGCTACTTCTCAGTAGATGGGGGTAGGAAGGAGCCTAGGAGGTGGGTGATGAGAGTAATCCAGAGTTCAGTTTGGTAGATCATTATAATGATGGGACCAAGAGACAAAAGATATGAGAGTAGAGGATGGTATATAATGTTGGAAGTGTTCAATTATAACTTCAAATTTGGGAGGAGAGGAAAATGAAACCAGAGCAGGACTGATAATAGAGGTAGGGAGACTAGAGAAGAAAGAGTAGGTTTAGGAAAAGTAAGGAATATGCAGAAATGGAAAGAGGTTATACTTAGATAAAGGAATTTCAGAGTTTGTTGTGGAAGTGGAATACTTGTGGCTGATGGCGAGATTAAAGAGGTGACTTTCCCTGTGTGTGGCTGTAGTGGAGTGAAAAATAAGTCATGGGAGTTTGGGAGATTGAGGAGTTGAGAGGCCATGATGTATGATGGAGTGTCACTTGTGACTATGAATGTCCTCTAGCACAAGAGGAAGAGTTGAAGGTAGAGTGGATGACTGTAAGGCATGTGCTGAACTCCCAGAAAAAGGAGAATGACCTGGTGGCTATTAGATAACTGTTGTTAGGAACTGAATTAGGAGACATATCTGGATAGAGTAAAGTTCAAAGGAAGATGATTTGTTGAGTGATGGTGACAGAAGGAAGATCTGGAAGTGGTAATAGGAAAAAAGAAATATGTCTCCTTAGGAGAAGAGAAAGTGCAATTTAGTATTGGAAAGGAATGGCTAGAGATTCAGATGAACAGGGATTATATCTATTATGTTGAGACCTATATATGGCAGAATTAGGAGTAGTGAGTGAAAATAATAGAAAGCATATTTCAGCTTGATAAAAGAAAAATACTTGCCAATAATTGTAAAATGGAATGAGTTATCTTGATAGTAGGTCGATTGTACTACCACTACCAGTGGAGGTCTGTAAACCGAAGTTATATGACTTCTGGTCAATGATGTTAAAGATGAAAGTCTTGTTCTGATATGGGTTGTATTCAGTGACTTCAGAGACCCTTTCTAACTCTGACATTCTGTAATTATTCTCAACAGTTTCTGAGTAATCAGAATTTCTTGGATTCCATCTTTCCTCTTGCCTTCTTGTTCCTTTTTAACTGTTCTTCTATTTTAGCACTTAACACACTGTTTGGGACATTGTAGATGTTTACTTAATATTTATTGAATGGAATTATCTTCTCTTTTCTTCCCCACCTGTTCTCCCACTTTTCAGTTCTTCTTCATGTTATGTCTCCTGCTATTAGAATGTAAATTTCTTGAGCATGTATCCCTAGTGCTTACTTAGCATAGTGCCTGGCATTTATTAAGCATTTAATAAATGCTCATTGTATATCTGTCTGTCTGTATGTCTATCTAATATATTATTATCCAGCTTCCTCCATTTAATTGCTCTAAGTTCAGCATCTGTGTGTCCCAGCTCCAGCCACTCCTGACCCTTTGATTTCAGGAACTTCATTGTTGCATGGTAATATCTCTGCTTTTATAAGTACCCAATAGGCTTCTAATATATTTTAAAAGTCTTTAATAATCCAGAGGTATTATGTGGTTACTCTTTACTTTTCTGAGATACTCCTACAAAAATGCAGTTACCCCTTTTTTTTCTATTTTTTCTTTCCTTTTTTATATAAAGCTTTTTCTTTTCAAAACACATGCGTAGATAATTTTCAACATTTACCCTTGCAAAACCTTATGTTCCAATTTTTTTTCTCCTCTTCCCCCACTCCTTCTCCTCAACAGCAAGTAATCCAATTTAAGTATGTGCAGTTCTTCTATACAGTTTTCAACGGTTAATCAAGCTACATAAGAAAAATCAGATCAAAAAGGGAAAAAATGAGAAACAAAGCAAAATACAAGCAGACAACAACCAAAAAAAAGGTAAAAATACTATGTTGTGATTTACACTCAGTTCCTACAATCCTCTCTCTGGGTGTAGATGGCTCTGAATGACCTAGCTGTTGAAAAGAGCCACATCTATCAGAATTGTCATCATATAATCTTCTTGTTGATGCATACAATATTCTCTTAGTTCTACTTACTTCACTTAACATCAGTTCATGTAAATCTCTCTGAAATTATCCTGCTTATTGTTTCTTTTTATTTATTTATATTAAAGCTTTTTATTTGAAAAACATATGCATGGGTAATTTTTCAATATTGACCCTTGCAAAGCCTTCTGTTACAAATTTTTCCCTCCTTTCCCCTACCCGCTCCTCCAGATGGCAGGAAGTCTACTACATGTTAATTATGTTAAAATACTTGACAAATTGAATATATGTATACATATTTATACAGTTATTTTGCTGTACAAAAAAAATTGGATCTACAAGAAAAAAAAACCTGAGAAGGAAAATAAAATGCAAGCAAACATCAACAGAGAATGTGAAAATGCTATATTGTGGTCCACACTCAGATCCCCCGGGCCTCTCCCTGGGTGTATATGACTTTCTTCATCTCTGAACAATAGGAACTGGTTTGAATCACATCATTGTTGAAGAGAACCATGTCCATCAGAATTGATCATCGTATAGTCTTGTTGCCGTGTATAATGATCTGATTCTGCTCGTTTAACTCAGCATCAGTTCATGCAAGTCTCTCCAGGCCTCTCTGAAATCATCCTGCTGGTCGTTTCTTACGGAACAATCATATTCCATAACATTCATATACCATAATTTATTCAGCCACTCTCCAACTGATGGGCATCCATTCACTTTCCAGTTTCTTGCCACTACAAAAAGGGCTGCCACAAACATTTTTGCATATGTGGGTCCCTTTCCTTCTTTTAAGATCTGATGGGGAGAAATGCAAATTAAGACAACTCTGAGATACCACTACACACCTGTCAGATTGGCTAAGATGACAGGAAAAGATAATGAACAATGTTGGAGGGGATGTCGGAAGGCTGGGACACTGATACATTGTTGGTGGAACTGTGAACGGATCCAACCATTCTGGAGAGCAATTTGGAGGTATGCTCAAAAAGTTATCAAACTGTGCGTACCCTTTGACCCAGCAGTGTTTCTACTGGGCCTATATCCCAAAGAGATCTTAGAGGAGGGAAAGGGACCCACATGTGTAAAAATGTTTGTGGCAGCCCTTTTTGTAGTGGCAAGAAACTGGAAAGTGAGTGTCTACCCATCAGTTGGAGAATGGCTGAATAAATTATGGTATATGAATTTTTTTTATTAATTAAAGCTTTTTATTTGTATAACATATATATGGGTAGTTCCCTAGCATTGATCTTTACAAAGCTTTCCATTACAAATTTTACCCCCAGTCCCCTCCCCTCCCCTAGATGGCAGGAAGTCCACTACATGTTAATAATGTTGAAATGCTTGAGAAGTTGTGCAAGAAAAATCCTATCTACAAGAAAAAAAAAAGAATCAGAGAAAGGCAACACAATGCAAGCAAATGTCAATAGAGATCATGAAAATGTTACGTTGTGGTCCATATTTCATATCCCTCTCTCTGGGTGTATATGGTTTTCTTCAGTGAACAATTGGAACTGGTTTGAGACAATTCTTTGTTGCAGAGAGCCATGTCCATCAGAATTGATCATCATGTAATACTGTTGTTGCCATGTATGATGATCTCCTGGTTCTGCTCATTTCACTTAGCATCAGTTCATGCAAGTCCCTCCAGGCCTCTCTGAAATCGTCCTGCTGGTCGTTTCTTATAGAACAATAATATTCCATAACGTATATATAACAGAACCAGGAGATCATCATACACGGCAACAACAGTATTACATGATGATCAATTCTGATGGACATGGCTCTCTGCAACAAAGAATTGTCTCAAACCAGTTCCTATTGTTCAGTGATGAAGATAGTCATATACATCCAGAAAAAGGCCTATGGGAACTGAGTGTGGACCACAACATTTTAATGCTTTCTGTGAATAATTGCTTTCATTTTGTTTTCCTTCTTAGGTTGTTTTTTTCTTTTTTCTTTTCTTTCTAGATCTGATTTTTCTTGTGCAGTAAGATAACTATATAGATGTGTATATATATATATGTATATATATATATTGGATTTGTCATATAATTTAACATATTTAACATGTCATCTAGGGGTGGGGGGAAGGAGGGGAAAAATTTGGAACAAAAAATTTTTTTGCAAAGGTCAATGTAGAAAAATCACTCATATGTTCTGTAAATAAAAAGCTTTAATAATAATAATAAAAAAAAGATCTCTTTGAGATATAGGCCCAGTAGAAACACTGCTGGATCAAATGGTATGCACAGTTTGATAACTTTCTGAGCATAGCTCCAAATTGCTCTCTAGAATGGTTAGATCCGTTCACAGTTCCTTCAACAATGTATCAGAGTCCCAGTTTTCCCACATCCCCTCCAACATTCATCGTTATCTTTTCCTGTCATTTTAGCCAATCTGACAGGTGTGTAGTGGTACCTCAGAGTTGTCTTAATTTGCATTTCTCTGATCAATAGTGATTTGGAGCACCTTTTCATAAGACTAGAAATAGTTTTAATTTCATAATCTGAAATTGTTCATATCCTTTGACCATTTATCATTTGGAGAGTGGCTTGAATTCTTATAAATTTGAGTCAATTATCTACATGTTTTAGAAATGAGACCTTTATCAGAACCCTTAAACGTAAAGATGATTTCTCAATCCTACTGATTGTTTCTTATAGAACAATAATATTCCATAACATTATTATATCATAATTTATTCAGCCTTTCTCCAATTGATAGGCATCCACTCAGTTTCCAGTTTTTGCCACTACAAAAAGGGCTGCCACAAACATTTGCATACGTGGATCATTTTCCCTTTTTATGATCTCTTTGGGATACGGACCCAGTAGAGACACTTCGGGATCAAAGCATATGCACAGTTTGATGATAGCTCTTTGGGCATAGTTCGAAATTGCTCTCCAGAATGGTTGGATCACTTCACAGCTCCACTAACAATGTGTTAGTGTCCCAGTTTTACCACATCCCCTCCAACATTCATCACTATCTTTTCCTGTCATCTTAGCCAATCTGAAAGGTATTTAGTGGTACCTAAGAGTTGTCTTAATTTGCATTTCTCTGATCAATAGTGACAAAGCATTTTTTCATATGACTAGAAATGATTTTAATTTTTCCATTTGAAAATTATCTGTTCATATTCTTTGACCATTTATCAATTGAAGAATGATGTAGTTATTCCTTTTTAGGGAAGAAGAAATTTTTTCACAGGAGAAAATAAAAGAAAAAATAGGTTTTTTTAGGTTGCTTTAATGCCTTTGTTTGCAATTGAAATCTGGAGAAGAAAAGGGGAAACTTTTATTCCCTAATTTATAATTGTTGGTTAATTTGGTCTGATTCTTTTTGAGGTGCATTGACATGGGAAGGCTCCCATCTGAGAATGTATCAAGTTGAGGTCCCTGATATTTGTGTGTGGCAAGAACCAAAATCAGACCATTTGTGTTCCCAAGCCAGTGGTTACTTCTTCAAGCTTAGGCAAGGGTGAAATTTCAGTTAGAGATGTAATAATCTTATCTTCCAACCTCCAACAATTATGATGCTTATATTCCTAGGTGATAGAGCAGTTCCAAATACCTTGGAAGGTCATTTTTTTTTCCTTTTTGCTGAGGCAATTGAGGTTAAGTGACTTGCCCAAGGTCACACAGCTAGGGAATGTTAAGTGTCTGAGATCAGATTTTAAACTCAGGTCTTCTTGACTTCAGGGCTGATGCTCTATCCACTGTGCCATCTAGCTACCCCGAGAAGGGCCATTTTTTTATGGGCATTTTTCACAAGTAGTAATAGGATTTGTTTCTCTTCCTCGGATTAAAGAACATTCTTTATAATATAGTGGCTAATCCTACCCCTGTAGTCTTAGAAATTTATTATTTAATAACAATTTCTCCTCATTATTGTTATTTTATCTTGTTTATTTCATTGAAAAACATGTGAACTAGATAAATAAAAATTACTGAAGCACTTGTAAAACAGGTGACATTTTTCATCTGTTATTTGAAAAAGAGCAATAATATAAGAGATTTAGAACTGAAAGGGATTTTAAAAGCCATTCAGTGATTTTATAGCTCAGAGAACTGAGTTGCCAAGAGGTTAAATGATTTGCTCAAACTCACATGGGTAGTAAGTGACAGATCTGGGAGTTTGAATTTGATCTGTTCTCCAAATGTCTTGTTTTTCACCTGCATCATGCTACCTCTTTGAGGATCTCCATATAAAGTTGGACTTTTTCTCTTTGGGAAATGTTTCTCTTTGATAGTAATTGGTGTCCAGCACCACTGAAGCAATGACTTTCAAAGCTGAATGCACAGCCTTCACACCCATGGAGAAATAATAGGTATAGGTATGGTTACATTTTGAATATTGGAGCTGTTTGAAATGGAGAACAAGGTTATTAGTTGCTACAGAAATGAAAAGGATAATAGATGAGGGAGGATACAAAGTGAAGAAAGAATGATTAAGTACAGTGTGTAATATTTATTGTTTCTTCTTTTCTAGATTAGAGTTCTCTCTTTTCCCTCAAAAAAAAAAAAAAAAGAAAAAGAAAGAAATCTGTCTAAGAAGTATTTTCCTTTTCTAGCATGGAAGAGATCTTATGTGACCTTAAAAAGGCAAGGATCATCTCTATCACCACTTCTGCTTGCAAACCTCAAAGAATGTTTTCTTTATATTCTTCCATCTAAGGTCTTGATTGAGTTTAGCTTATTCTCTTTTGGGGATGCTGAGAGGTCACTTGGTTCATGTTCTTACTTTGGGATTTCTTTTTTCCTTATGCCTGGGGATAGCTCTGTCCATTTGTGGTTTTCCTTTCTGTTTGGGTAGAAGCTTATGTTCCTGTGTATCTTTTCTAAGATTGGGGGGTGGGGGTGGGGGTGGGACAAGTAGCCTTGTGCTTAATGGGAAGCCTTTAAATGCATTGAATCCTGAGAGGGCTCTGTGAGTGTTGATTAGTGTTAAGCTCAGAGTAGCTGCTAATGTACATTCCTTGCTGATAGGGACCAGATAGTGTGCTCCAAGCAATATTTTTAACCTGTGGGAGATATGGAATCTTAAAAGAGTTAAGCTTCTCTGTTGCTTTTGGTGACTCTAGGTGCTAAATTCCCTGCTGACATGAATAGCATTGGATCCTAGGCATTATCAACAAATAAACAACAAATACAACTATCTTTCCAGCTTTAAATTCTGCCTATTTTTATTTTTTGTCTATTTGTCTACATATTTTTTCTGTGTGTAAATAAGTTAAAGTTATAGTGAGGGGCAGGAGAGGGGAAATTCACAAACTTTGGGCAGAGTAAGAATGATAAATGCCATTAGGCTGTCTGTGTGGAACCATAGTTCAGTTTAGATCATTGAGGCACTTAGACCCTGGCAATAAACAGACTGTCTAGAAAGTATGGCTTCTTTGGTGGAAATATAGGGGCAAAAGTATGACTTGCGCCTGGGAGTTGGGGCTTTTTTGGTAGGAAGCTGGGAGGTATGTGGTTGTTAATGACATTGGCAGTTTTCATCCTGTGTTTCTAATTGTTGTTGTTATTTGTCCTTCATTCTCCAAAAGGACCATGACATCAAGGAAGGTGATGTCATGATTTGTAAGTGAATTGGATTTAAGTGAGGAAGGGCTGTGCAAAATCACCAGCCTTACTCTCTCCTCCTGAGCCATCTGGATCCTGTTGTAAGATATAGATAGGATGACTGGAGGTGGGCTTTATGCCTTTAGTTCTAAGTTTTTTGTAGGACTGAAAGAATCCCCCACAGTAATTTTCCTATTCCCTGATATCTATCTTCCCCTGATTCTAGGCAGTGGCAATGAGAGCAGTCACTCTCTTATGTTTTTAGGTATGGTCTATATCCTCGAGCCAGCTGGGGCAGTGCTTACACACCATACAGACTGAAGACCGAGTCTGGTCCATCGCCATCAGTCCTTTACTCAGGTAAACATTGCACATTTTTGGAAAGTTTTGTCCTTTGAGGCTTATGTTTTGTTTTTTAATTTTTTTTTTCTGTAAGAAAGGCAGCTTGAGATAAATTATGTCTGTTATCTATAAGTCTGCACTGAGCATCTCTCTTTGGAGAGTTTCAAAGGTTCCCTGGTTGATGGGAGGTGGCTTAAGCCTGAATCAATATCCTAGACCCTGATCTGGGGTTAAGATGGCCTTCAGAGAACTTTCTTCCCCAAGTATCTCTTTATTGTATCATCAAGGCAAAGATGTTAAGGTGTAATATAATTAGAAGGCCAAATTTTCCTTTGGGGACCTTATTGAGTCTCTGAGATGTTAGCTGCAAGACAATATCTTTGAAATGTGGCATTTACTAGCTATCCTTGTGTTAGTCTCAGCAGTCTGAGTTGATATAGAAGAGGAAAGATATGAGCTGAGGCTCTAGTGGATATCTTGGTTTTCCCCCCTCTGGGAAGAGGACCACTGAAGAGAAGTTTATAGGCTGAACCCAGATAAGATTCCTAAACCTCTGGAGTTCTAATCCTGGAATATATTGGTTGGGGTTAAGAGCATCAGTAGTTGTAGCATTAAATGACCTAAGCTTCTGAAGCTAAGATCTTTGTTGGATTTGTCCCTTCCCTTAGACTAAATTGAGTCTCTACAGCATAGCCTTTGAACAGGTGGGCTTTGTTGTCACCTTAGCACCTCTCTTCCAGGGCCCCCTGGGTTCAATGAGTTGGCCCCCAGTATTCCTTCTCCCCAGCAGGAACCACAAACTCTTCCACACTTGCTCTGTCACAATATTTACCTAGCATCTTTTTCTCCCCCCCCCCCACGTGATAGATGATAAGACTACAGAGACTGCTAATCTCTAACCCTGGGTTAGAGTTACTCTTTTTATAAGAATGAATTTGTCCTTTCCCATCCCCCTCCAGTCTCCTCCTTTTCATTCTATAGAGTCTTTACCTTGCCTCCTGATACTTTCCACAGCTTCCTTTCAGATTTTTTTTCCAAAGAATTAGAGCCGATTAGCCACATCATTAATTCTTCAATTTGACGGCTGATATAGCAGGGCCTGAAACACACTGCTGATCCCAGAGAATGGAGACCCCATTCTTTAACATACTGACATGGGAGAAGTTAATTAAAATTCCACAGAGCGAAGGTGTCGGCTAACCTATAAACCTGTCGCTTTTTAGAACAAATTATTCAGGCAATCTTAAGGAAGAGAGAAGGAATGACCAGCAGAGAAGGAAAAGATCTGGTGTAGGAACAGAGGATTAAACTGGACAACCGATATCTGTTCTCTTTCAGTTCTCCTTAATGGTGTCTTCTTCCCAAGCTAGTTAGTTCATCTCAGTATTCTACTGGCTAACTCCTTGTGAGGAATTGGGGAGGGGAGATGATTTCTAGGAGATAAAGGGAGTGCTGACTCTTCTCTGATATGTCAAAATTCACACTAGATCAGGGAGATCAGATGAGGCTCTATAGGGCTAGAGATATAGGATCATACCTATTTGATGCTGAGGAGTTAATGTGGATAAAAGTGTAGAAAAGCACACCCATATCTTAGTATTGCAGTTGGTAAGACTGTACTTACTACTGGAATGTAATATAGAAGCTACTAAATAATTGTTTTATACTGTATCTCATCATGAAGGAAGTAATATAGGCTAAATGTCAGTTTGGGCCAGCAAATTCCAGTCTGACCTTGGCAAAATACCTAATTAGGAACAATTTGATAAAGACCTTAGCTCATACCTACTCCAATAGTCAATGCTTCATCATCTCTCCTGGTCTGATTGCTTCTCATTATGCTGTTCTGATCTGGATAGGCTAGAATCTATTTAGTCAGAACCAGGAAAAAAGAACTAAATTAAATTATCTTTAGGATGATAATTTTATCTTTTTAATAATTTTTTCTTTCAAAAAATCTATCTTTGGAAAAAAAAAAGAGGACTTTTCAACATTAGCTGGCTCATAGTTTCTTAAAACTACCTTTTACAATTTTCCAAATGACCTATTGGATTTTCTTTGGGCAGATTTTGAGATGGATCTTGGTTATCATATAAGAATGTCCTAGTTGCAGACTATGTGAATTTTTTTGCAATTAGCCTTCTCAAATATTTGCTTGCTATTTTTCCACCTCCATTATAGCTCTACACCAATGTTTTATCTCAATTAGGAGTGACTATGGATTCTTTTAAGAACTTACTATGTAGTCATAGGCCCAGGGAGTGATTATATGCCTGTCATTTAACAACCTACCTTTTTAGGTTTGGAGAGTTTCATCATTAGAAAACTGGTTACCAGATTATGATTTTTTTGGCCACTGAACTTCTGTGAAACCATTTATGGAGGAATTGTTATTGGTCTTAGTGAATGGAGTACCCATTCCAATAAAATTGGTGCTTCTTGAAGAATTAAAGTAGGGGGTCTCTACTTTTTTCCCTGCTGTCTCAGAAGACACATTGGGATTCATGTCTTTTCATCTTTATGCAGAAGCAACTTCTTATTATCTCCTAAGAGCTTTTCCCTAAATTTCTCTTTGTCCTCTTTGTCTTGGATAATACCATTTTCATTCCTAGAAGTTTACTTCTTATCTGTAAAAGAGATTGTCTTTAGGTTCTGTGAAATTTGTCATTCTGAATTTTCTTAGCAAAGGAGTCAGGAGACTTAACTGTGGTTCCAGTTTTATAAGTTTATATACCAGTTGTATATAAGTCATTTAAGATTGTTAAGCTAAATCAGTCAAATGTTGTGTAATATAATGACAAAGCTTGACCATAGAGAATAAGTGAGAGAATGTATTGTCTTTTTCTTTTCATTGCAGAGGTGAGTGGTTATGGCTATAGAGTGGTACCTATTCTGTCAGCCATTGGTTTTGCTAAAATGCCTTTTTTTCTTTCTTTCTTGGGGAGGGGCAATTGGAGTTAAGTGATTTGTCCAGGGTCACACACCTAGGTTATGTTAAGTGTTTGAAGCTGGATTTGAACTCGGGTCCTCGTGACTCCAGGGCTGGTGCCCTATCCACTGGGTCATCTAGCTGCCTCCCTGAAACAATTTCTTGTTTTATTATCACTATTGTATAGCTTGCCTCATAATATCACTGGTAGGCTGAAATTAGACAATGTATAAAAGAATGCTATAAAAAATCACTAGGTAGGGGCAGCTAGGTGGCGCAGTGGATAGAGCACCAGCCCTGAAGTCAGGAGGACCTGAGTTCAAATCTGGTCTCAGACACTTCCTAGCTGTGTGACCCTGGGCAAGTCACTTAACCCCAATTACCTTTCAAAAAAAAGCAAAAAAAAAAAAAAATCACTAGGTATTTTTATTATTGAGAGTCATCATGGGGTATTGGATAGTCTTCCAGCATGTAGTAATTCTTTTTTTTTTTTTAATTTAATTTTATTTGCATAACATATGTGTGGGTAATTCTTCAACAATAACCCTTACATAGCTTTCCATTACAAATTTTTCCCCCCAACTCCCCACCCCTCCCCTAGATGGCAGGATATCCACTACATGTTAATTATGTTAAAATATTGGCAAATCGAACATATGTATACATATTTCCAAACTTATCATTGTTGTGCAAGAAAAATCTTATCTACACAAACGATATATCAGATAAAGGAAACACAATGTAAGCAAACATCAATCAAGGAGTATGAGAATGTTATGTTGTGGTCCACATTTCACATCCCTCTCTCTGGGTGTATATGGCTTTCTTCAGTGAACAATTGGAGGTGGTTTGAAACATATCATTGTTGAAGAGAGCCATGTCCATCAGAATTGATCGTCATATAGTACTGTTGTTGCCGGGTATAATGATCTCCTGGTTCTGCTCATTTCACTTAGCATCAATTCATGCAAGTCTCTCCAGGCCTCTCTGAAATCATCTTGCTGGTCATTTCTTACAGAACAATAATATTCCATAATATTCATATACCATAATTTATTCAGCCATTCTCCAATTGAAGGGCATCTATTCAATTTCCAGTTTCTAGCCACTACAAAAAGGGCTGCCACAAACATTCTTGCACATGTGGGGCCTTTTCCTTCCTTTAAGCAGCATGTAGTAATTCTTAACTATAACATGGCTCTTTTCAACAATATGATGATTAAGGCCAGTTCCAATAGTCTTGTGATGGAAAGAGCTGTCTGCATCCAGAGAGAGGACTGTAGGTACTGAATGTGGATCACAACAAAGTAGTTTTCACTCTTTTTGTTATTGTTTGCTTGCATTTTGTTTTCTTTCTCATTTTTTCCTTTTTGATCTGATTTTTCTGGTGCAGCTTAATAATTGTGGAAATATGTATGTAAGAATTGCATATGTTTAACATATATCAGATTGCTTGCCATCTAGGGAAGTAATATAATATAGGAAAGGGGGGAGTGGGGAGGAAGAGCAGGAAAAAATTTGAAACACAAGGTTTTGCAAGGGTGAATGTTGAAAATTATCTATGCATATGTTTTGAAAATAAAAAGCTTTAATTTAAAAAAAAATCTTAACCATAATAAACACTGATTTGAAGACATGGGTTCAGGTTCTGCCTCTGACCCATTCTGTGTTGTGTCCATGTGTGACCCTGGGCAAATCACTTAATCTCTCAATGCTTTAATCAACTCTCCAAGACTGTATGTTTTATTTTTTTTAAGCTTTTTATTTGCAAAACATATGGGTAATTTTTTAACATTGACCCTTGCAAAGCTTTCTGTTAAAAATTTTTCCCCCCTGTCCCCCACCCCCTCCCCTAGATGTCAGGAAGTCCAATACATGTTAACCATGTCAAAATACTTGACAAATTGAATGTGTATACATATTTATACAGATATCTTGTTGCCCAGAAAAATCGTATCTACAAGAAAAAAAATCTGAGAAGGGAAACATAATGCAAGCAAACATCAATAGAAAGCATGAAAATGTTATCTTGTGGTCCACATTCAGATCCCTCTCTCTGGGTGTATATGGCTTTCTTCATCACTGAACAATTGGAGCTGGATTGAAACATCTCATTATTGAAGAGAACCATGTCCATCAGAATTGATCATCATATACAAGACTGTGTGTTGTAGAAAAGTTATTGATCTGTTTGGAAGAGGTTGTTTCTTCACTGAAAGCTTATTATGTCACTGAAATCACAGATGTGTTCGTGTGTGTGTGTGTGTGTGTGTGTGTGTGTGTGTGTGTATAATGTACATAATGACCACAAAAGTAGTTATATAATCCGTTTACTCAGAGAGTAGGAGTTAGCTTTTAGCAAATACATTATGCTTCTTAGGTTAAAGCTTTCTATCCTTAACTCTCTCCTAGTCATGCCTTAGATGACTTTTCTCTAGTTTTTTTTTTTTTTTTTGGATTTTTCAGATTGGGGTCTACGTGGCTATTTGTAGCTAGCATTTCTGATTTTTTTCCTTTTTCTTGTTCCTGTCCTTGTTGGCTACCTCCTCTTCTTCCTTCCTATGGAAGCTCTCCCTATAGATTGTTGTCTGTCAGTGTCATTAGTGTGATGGTTCCTTTTCTCTCCCCTTGATGAATCATGAGGCAAAGGGAGTTCAGCAGCAGACCCACAGGAAGATGACAGTTCCTCAACCTCTTGGTATTTGCTGTGCACAAAAATCTTTGCCTTCAGAAAAACTAACCTTTTTTTTCTCCCTTCTTTGTCCTTCCTCTTTACCCTATCTTTCATGTAAGTTCCACCACTGGTAGCTGCTTCTGTAGAATTGTTAAGAATTAATTTAATTTAATCAAGTCACTTATTGTAATCACCAAGTGTTTTTAAATTTCTGTGTCCACAATTGTGCTACTTTGCTTAGAGCTTTCCATAGTTTATTTGGGTGACTCAAGTTGCTCCTCTCCTTATGTTTTTTACTTTTTTATTTAAAATCATTTAAATAAAAACATTAAATAAAAACTTAAATAAAAATTTTTTAAATGTTTTATCTTAGAGTTCTTTTACTTTCTTGTCTTACACATTTATTTGCCCAGAGTATGAAATCTAGAATCTTCCAAGTTTGAGCCTCATTTGGGGTACCAGTGACTAGTGAATCTCATGTGGGTCTAGATTATTCTGTCTTTTTTTCATGACTCCTTGTACTCATTCTTGTTGAACAGTAATGGGCAGGAAGAAGTTTATTCGTATATTTAGTATATACAATGTATACCTTGTAAAAATTAGGTGTTTAACATTTGTTGATTTGTATTCATAGTATCTACTAGAGCTCAACATTTAGTCAATGCTCAATAAATAACGAATAAATCAGTCACAGGGATTTATTAAGTTCCTATTATGTGCCAGAAATTATGTTAGGCAATGATAATTCAAAGACAAAGATGAAACAGCTCCTGCCTTGGCCTTAGTGATTGCAGTGTCTTTAGGGGTTCAGTGGCTCAGACAGAGGAGGCCACCTTTGATTTCTGAAGTCTTGTTCTACAAAAGCTGCTTGCTTGGTTCATTCCTGGATCTAGCCCTTCTTTATTGTATGCTATCATTTGGGAGGCAGCTTAAGTCTAGTCTCTTACACATAGAGCCTTCTTTGATGGTTCCAGCTCACAGTTGTTTCTTTTGAACTGTACATTACCAATACTTGATATTTAATAAGGGCTTGTTGAGTTGAATTAAATAATTGAAAACTTGTAGTGTTTTTATCTACTAAATTTGAGGCCCCATAAGAGCTTATGACCTAGGAAAGATAACCACCTTGGACCAACTTCTGATTGACCCAACTTTTTCTGATTTGCTTTTTCTAACATGCTGTGAATGAGGAAACCAGATAATTTTGCTCAGTATAGTTGTATATAGGATTCATCGATAAATATTTATTGAGTAGATTCTCTAATGTGCTCATATATGTGAAGCATTTTGAAGTGCTTTAGAAATTCATTTATTATCATTAGCATATGTAATGTTTATTGATTGATGTATAAGAAACTAAGTTAAGTAAAAGTGAATGAGCTCTAGGGAAGAGCCCAAGGCACTCTGATATAAGTAAAATACATTGTTTTGATAATAGAGTTCATGACATCCATCTCAGCTGCTCAGTGACATTTTAAAATTCTTTCCTGGTTCTGTTGTGTTTCAGTTGGATAATATTGTTATTATAGTTAACTTTTCATAGAGTCAACAGCCAATAAATATTTATTAAGTACCTACTTTGTTCCAGGCACCATGCCAAGCACTGAGGATAGAAAAGGAAATAAAAGACAATTCCTGCTCTCAAAAAACTTACAATATAATAGGGGAGATAATAAAGAAACAAATATGTACAGATAAACTAAGTGCAGAATAAATAATAAATACAGAGGAAAGACACTAGAGGAATAAGGAACAGGTTCCTGTAGAAGAGGGGATTTTAGTTGGGACTTAAAGGAAGCCAGTGCCAGAGAAGAAGACAGAGAGCATTCCAGGAATCAGGGGTAGCCTGAGAAAATTTTTCTAGCTGAGATGAAGTATCTTCTTGTCACTGGGAAGGAAGAATATATAGTAGTTGTTTGATCATTTCAGCCATGACCTCATCGGGGGTTTTCTTGGCAAAAAATACTGGAGTGAGGGGCAGTCAGGTGGCACAGTGGATAGAGCACCAACCCTGAAGTCAGGAGAACTTGAGTTCAAATTTGGTCTCAGACACTTAACATTCCCTAGCTGTGTGATCCTGGACAAGTCACTTAACCTCAATTGCCTCAGCAAAAAGAAAAAAAAAAGAAAAGAAAAAAAATACTGGAGTGGTTTGCCATTTCCTTCTCCAGCTCATTTTACAAATGAGGAAACTGAGGCAGATAAGGTCATACAGTTAGTGTGTAAGATCAGATTTCTCAGGAAGATGCATCTCCTTGACTCCAGGCCCGATATTCTATTTACTGTACCGCTTAGCTGCCTCATTTGTGTTAAGTAATAATATGTAGTAATATAAAGTATTAGACTGAGAAAGGTAAGAATGTGCTAAGTTATGAAGGGTTTTGGACACTAAACTAGAGGATCTTTGTGTTTGATCCTGGAGCTAATAGGGAGCCACTGGAGTTTGAGTTATATTTGTATAATATGGAGTTATATTTGTATAATATGGTCATACCTACATTTTAGGAAAATTAGTAACTGAATAGTAGCTAGGTTGTCATAGGGAGGAGACCTGAGGGAGGTACATTCCCTAATAGTCTTGTAATAGTCCAGATATGAGGGGATGAGGGTCTGCATCAGAGAAGTGAAGTGAGCTTATTCAGAAAGGTTACAAAGGTGAAATTAATAGGCCTTGGCAGCAGATTGGATTTGGGAGCAGTGTGAAAGATAGTGAAGAGTCAAAGGTGATCCCTAGATTTTGAGCCTGACAGAGTGGGAGAATGGTGTTGATCTCAAGAGTATTTGAGAAGTTAGTAAATAGGGGAAGATTAAGGGGGAAAATGACTGAGTTCAGTTACGATGTCAACTGGACATCCAGTTTGAAGATTTTTTTAAGGCAGTTGAAAATATAGTTTGGAGGCCAACAGAAAAATTAGAGAAGTATTAATAGCATAGAGATGGCAATTAAATCTGTGGTAGCTGATAAGCTAACAAAGAGAAATAGAGAGAGAGGAGAAGATGGCCCATGGACTGTTAAAGGATGTGAATTGGATGAGGATCCAGCAAAGGACACTGAAAAGGAGATCAGTAGAAGAACCAGAAGAGAGTGTCCCAAAACTAGAGAGAAGATTCTGTCTAGAAGAGGATGATCAACATTGTGTCAAAGGCCACAGAGATGTTAAAGAGTTTGAGAATTGATAAAAGGCTACCGGATTTAGCAATTAAGAGGTCACCAGTAACTTTGGAGAGAACAGTTTTGGTGAAATGAAGTCAGAAGCCAAAGTGTGAGGGGTCAAGAAGAGAAAAGGTAGAGGCACTTCTTATAATTAGCCTTTTCATAGAATTTAGTCACAAAGGACAGGAGAGATAAAGGACTATAGTTAGTGGAGATAGAAAAATCAAGTGAGGATTTTTCTTTGTAAGGATGGGGGAGACATGGGCATGTTTGTAGGCAGCAGAGAAGGAGCCAGTAGACAAAAAGAAATTGAACATAAGTGATAGAGTAGGGATATCAATTAGTCAGCTGGACATAATTCACTGTTAGAAAATGTTATTTGCAAGGATGGTATCCTTGGTACAAAATATATCCCATCAAAAATCTGTGACAGTCTCCCATCAGCACCTACAAAGACCAGAGGAAAGTAGACTTGAGTTTAGAGAATCCTCCTCTAAGTGCTTTTGCTGCAGTCCTCAAGATGTTCATCTTAAATATGATATTCTGCTAGGCTCCTTACTGTAGAACCCCAAATCTCTCTCATTCTCCCTCTCTCCCTTTCTCCCTCCCTTCTTTTCTTTTCCTCCTCCTATCTCTCCCTCTCCCTTTCTCCCTTCTTCTGTCACTTCCCTTCCTCCCTCCCTTCTTCCTTCTCTCTTCCTCTCTCCCTGTCTCCCTCTTCATTCCTCTCTCCCTCTTCATCCCTCTTTCCCTCCCCTCTCTCCCTCCTTGCATTCTCTCGAAGTCTTTCTCTCTAGTATTTTATTTTTCCAATTACATGTAAAGATAGTTTTTAGTATTCATTTTTGTAAGATTTTGAGTTCCTATGCTCAAAAAGTTATTAAACTGTGTATACCCTTTGATCTAGCAGTGTTTCTACTGGGCTTATATCCCAGAGAGATCTGAAAGGAGGGAAAGGGACCCACATGTGCAAAAATGGTTGTGGCAACCCTTTTTGTAGTGGCAAGAAACTGGAAACTGAGTGGATGCCCATTAGTTGGAGAATGGATGAACAAGTTGTAGTTTATGAATTTTATGGAATATTATTGTTCTATACAAAACAGTCAGCAGGATAATTTTAGAGAGGCCTGGGGAGATTTACATGAACTGATACTAAGTAAAATGAGCAGAACCAGGAGATCATTGTACACAGCAACAAGATTATACAGTGATCAATTCTGATAGACATGGTTCTTTCCAGCAATGAGATGATTCAGATCAGTTCCAATAATCTTGTGATGAAGAGAGCCAACCACACCCAGAGAAAGGACTATAGAAACTGAATGTGGACCATAACATAGCATGTTCATTCTTTCTGTTGTTGTTTGCTTGCATTTTGTTTTCTTTCTCAGTTTTTTTCCCTTCTTAATCCAATTTTTCTTGTGCAGCAAGATACATGTATAAATATGTATACATATATTGGATTTAACATATATTTTAACATATTTAACATGTATTATCTGCCACTTAGGGGAGGGAGTAGAGGAAAGGAGGGGAAAATTTGAAACACAAGGTTTTGCAAGGGTCAATGTTAAAAAATTACCTATGCATATGTTTTTTTTAATTAAAGCTTTTTATTTGCATAACATATGTATGGGTAGTTCCTCAACATTGATCCTTACAAAGCTTTCCGTTACAAATTTTCCCCCCAGTCCCCTCCCCTCCCCTAGATGGCAGGAAGGTCCACTACATGTTAGTTATATTAAAATACTTGACAAGTTGAATATATGTATACATATTTCCATACTTATCTTGCTGTGCAAGAACAATCATATCTACATGAACACAAAAATATCTGAGAAAGGAAACCCAACGCAAGCAAACATCGATAGAGATCATGGAAATGATATGTTGTGGTCCAAATTTTATATCCCTCTCTCTGGGTGTATATGGCTTTCTTCACTGAACAATTGGAACTTGTTTGAAAGGTTTCATTGTTGAAGAGAGCCATGTCCATCAGAATTGATCATCATATAATATTGTTGTTGCTGTATATATTGATCTCCTGTTTCTGTTTCGTTTCATTCGGCATCAGTTCATGCAAATCTCTCCAGGCCTCTCTGAAATCATCCTGCTGGTCGTTTCTTACAGAGCAATAATATTCCATAACATTCATATACCATAATTATTTCAGCCATTCTCCAATTGATGGGCATCCACTCAGTTTCCATTTTCTAGCCACTACAAAAAGGGCTGCCGCAAACATTCTTGCACATGTGGGTCCCTTTCCTTCGATCTCTTTGGGATATAAGCCCAATAGAAATACTGCTGGGTCAAAGGGTATGCACAGTTTGATAACTTTTTGAGCATAGCTCCGAATTGCTCTCCAGAATGGTTGTATCCGTTCACAGTTCCACCAACAATGTATCAGTGTCCCAGCTGTCCCAACATTTGTCATTATATTTTCCTGTCATTTTAGCCGATCTGACAGGTGTGTAGTGGTACCTCAGAGTTGTCTTAATTTGCATTTCTCTGATCAATAGTGATTTGGAGCACCTTTTCATATGACTAGAAATGGTTTTAATTTCATCATCTGAAAATTGTCTGTTCATATCCCTTGACCATTTATCTATTGAAGAGTGGCTTGAATTCTTATAAATATGAGACAATTCTCTATATATTTTAGAGATGAGACCTTTATCAGAACCCTTAAATGTAAAGATGATTTCCCAATTTGATGCTTCCCTCCTAATCTTGTCTGCATTAGTTTTGTTTGTACAGAAATTTTTTAACTTAATATAATCAAAATTATCTATCTGGTGTTCAATTAAGAGTTTCAGATCTTCTTTGGACATAAATTTATTCTATCTCCACAGGTCTGAGAGGTAAACTATCCTATGTTCCTCTAATTCATGCATATGTTTTGTAAATGAAAAGCTTTAATTAAAAAAAAAAGATTTTGAGTTCCAAATTTTTTCTTCTCCCTCATTGAGACAGCAAGCAATTTGATATATACAGTCATTTTAAATATATTTCCATATTTGTCATGTTGTGAAAGAAAAATCAGAACGAAAGGGAAAAAAATCATGAGAGAAAAAGCAAATGAACAAAAAAGGTGGAAATAGTATGATTTGATCTGGATTTAGTCTCCATAGTTCTGTCTCTGGATGGGATTCCATCTTAATTCTATGGAATCTCTCTTTAGTTATTGCATCCAGTTTCTTCTTAGTTCTTCATGCCCTTGCCATAAGCCCTTGGCAGTCTTGTGGATGTTGTGAAGATGTAGATAAGAAGGTCCCCACCCTCTAGTTCTCAGAAACTTACAGGATACTCTTCTTGCCAATCGGGAGGGGAAAGAAGGCTGAGGGGAAAGGAGGCAGAGGGGCTCCCTTTCTCCTGAAAAGCTTCTCAGGATCTTAGCTGAGACTACTTTTTCCTGCCTTTCCATGCCTCTTCACTTGCTCAAAGTCTTTTGAGTTCTCAACTACCTTCTAATTTTGTACAAGTCCCCTAGGGCTTGTCTAAGTCCTCCACCCAATTGGAGTAGACTTTCTGTCAACATTAGTTCAATTCATCTGAACTTTTTCATCCTTACTTAGTCTGAAGTTGTGATTTCTTAATTCCATAGAAAAGTGTTAATACTTGGTTAAGGTATCATGACTTAGTATCTTGCTTGACACTTTCCAGAGGATGAGATGATAAGATTGATCTACTCAATTGACCTCACCACCCTTGCACAAACAGACATAAATAAGAAGGTGCCCTTCCATCATCCTCACCTTCTTTGTTTAGCTGAGTTAACTTCAGACTTGTAGTTATATTGGATTCTCAAGGCAGCTGAAATCTGTATTACTCTTGTCTTCCTCTCTTAATGTGACTTGTCAGTGTCGCACAAAGACCTGAAAATTTTAAAGATTCATCATCATGGACTGAATAATCTATGTGGGAATGAGTATCATTTCTCCCTTCGAGGCATAAAGAAAAGTTAAGGCACAAAGAAGAAAAAATAGCTCCATGCTTTATCCGTTAGGCTCAGCAAGCTTCCAGATTCTCTCTTGCCTGTTGCCTCAGTGCACTTTGTCAGACTGAGTCCTGTCACACTGAAGGAAGGACAGATGTCTAAGACACAGCTGCATGTTGTAGGTCTTTGTCTAGTAGCTGCCTATACTAAGGAATTTAATAATTGGGAATTTTCCTCCTTTTTTGGCAGACAAAATTGAGAGTATGGTAGAAATAGGATGTGAAAATAGTGGGGTAAGGGGACTTTGAAAGCGCAGGGGTAGGGTATAACATTCTACTGTGAACCCTTCTAGTATACCTGTTTTATGAATCAATAACACTTTTCAGCTTGCAGAGCTAACTGTCCAAACAACTTTTTACACTGACCCTGAAGGGCTGTGCTGGAGAGGGCTGACCTACGTTACTTACCTGTTCTTTTTTTTTCTGGTATGGCAGAGGAACCCACAGCTTCACCTTCCTTTGCTATCAAATTCTTTGTTTTCCTCTGAGAACAAATATAGAACCATTTAGCCCAGTCAATTTTCCTGTTTCTGGATAGTACTTTTTGTCACATGAGCAAATGTGGTCAGGAAAGTTTTCCAAGACACTTGTGCTTTTAATCCCTTCTCTCAGTTCCTTGGGACCATATCCAGCTTGTGTCATTAGGGAAATATATGTGTGGTGTAGGTGTAGAGATTTAGTCATGCTATTAAATATATAATATAATTTTGTGTGACTTTGCTTACTGCAGTGGCTTATTTGTTTGTTTAGTTTTTTTGAGGGCATGGAGGGGTGAGTTCAAGCCTTCATGAAATGTACCAATTCAGATTTGCAAAGTGAGTTGAGTCCTCTAGGGGTTTCTCTAGAGTTGCTGTTCCATCTTACTTCATTCCTTCCAGAAGTAAAGGGGGAGCCTGGAAAGAAAAGCAGTCACTGTGTACTCTTTGGCTTGAGTGTAGGTTTCTGGGGAAAGCAGGGTATCTATGTCCAGTAGCCGTGGCTTCAGAAATACAGTTACTGAGTATGTGCATATATGCTTGTGGCCATACACCATTTTGTTGAAATATGGCTTTTTAAAAAACTGAAAGCTAACTGTTGTTATAGTTTTTTTAAATCATGATAATGTTTTAAATGATGGAAAAGAATTAGCAGATTTTCAGGTTGGATTTGGGGGCTCCCAATGAAGTTATTTTGGTTTGTTTAATTTTTTTTCTTTTTTTCCTTTAAGAAGGTTTGAGCCATTGGTTTTTGCCTCTGTTTTCTGGGGGAGACATAGGGTTTTAGATCAGTATCTAAGTGCAATAACTTATAGGAGTGAAGGGATATTTTGATGGATCCTCAGTGGAGAGCTCTAACAGCTGAGAAAAAGAGCAGTAGATCCTGGTGTGCTGCTGGTGTGACCTTTTCATTACTTACAGTATGGTGTGTTTAGATTGTTGGATGTTTCTGTGACTAACTCTCCATAGAATTTCTCTGCTTTTCCTTCCCATCAACTGTGATAGAAGAGTTTATCCTGTAGTTTGTGGGGGAGAGATGACTTAGGCCCTGAGGATGAGTGATATTTATGTTTCTCTTTGATTCTGAGCTAAATAAAGACTAACCTAGGAATCCTGCCTGCAGATTACCATTCCTGGGATAAAAGAAATATCAAAAGGTATTGTGGGGAGATTGGATGGACAAAAATGTATGAGTGTTTGGAGAAGGAAGCCTTGTATCTTGCTGAGCTAGTATCAAATTAGGATTATAGCTAAAGGAGAATAAAATTCAATTAAATCGAAATCCAGTACATCCCAGGAAAAGAATGCATAGGTCATATTCCTATTGGGAACCATGCTGGGTATGCTCTACCTGCCAAGTCAGGTTGTATGATATACTGTAGTATAGATAATACCCATCTTCATGTTTGAGACTTTGAAGTTCTTCAGGTCCTGGGGCAAAGAATGGAGACTGGGTAGACTTTAGTCCTGGGAGCCAAACCTCTTGATTCTTGACCCACCCTTCTTGTTGGCCCATCACTGAGAAGTGCTTGGTTCTGGAGAAGCTGTGTGCCCCAGACCAACAACCACATCAGCCCTTCCTGGCTTGTGACTGATTCTGGGAGCTGATTCCTTCTCTAGTACAGCTGGCAGAGTAGCAAAGAGGTGATTAAAACACAAACAAACCACAAAATGAAAACAGTGGCAGCTGTATAGTGTTGCTCTGTGTACAAATTACACCTGCGTGCTTTCCCTCTCCCCCATAGGCAGGTGCATATTCCCTAGCTCCCAGTCTGACCTTTGAAATTCATGCCCTCCCTCTCCCCCTCCCTCCCTCCCTCCCTCTCTCTCCCTCCCTCCCTCCCTCCCACTCTCTCTCTCTCTCCCCCTCCCTCCTTCCCTCCCTCTCTCCCCCTCCCTCCTTCCCTCCCTCTCTCTCTCTCTCCCTCCCTCCCTCCCTCCCTCTCTCTCTCTCTCTCCCCCTCCCTCCCTCCCTCTCTCACTCTCCCTCTCCCTCCCTCCCTCTCTCCCTCTCCCTCTCTCTCCCCCTCCCTCCCTCCCTCTCTCACTCTCCCTCCCTCCCTCTCTCACTCTCCCTCTCCCTCCCTCCCTCTCTCACTCTCCCTCTCCCTCCCCCTCCCTCCCTCCCTCCCTCTCTCTCTCTCTCCCTCCCTCCCTCCCTCCCTCTCTCTCTCTCTCCC
>JAJPUD010004455.1:162680-191450 GCA_023553655.1 Myrmecobius fasciatus
TCTCTCTCTCTCTCCCTCCCTCTCTCTCTCTCTCTTCCTCTTCCTTCCTTCCCTCCCCCTTCCTTCCTTTTTTCTTTCTTCCCTCATCCCTTTCTTCTGCTTCCCCCCCATTTCTATTGGTTTCTAAATTTCTTAGCATTATAGATTTAGAACTTAAAGAAACCACAGAGATAATCAAGTCTAGTCTTATTTTACAGATTAGGAAACTGAGCCCCAGAGAGGTTTGCATGAATGGCCCAAAATCACACAGAGTAAATGTCAGTCAGATTTTGAGACCATTGTCTGTGGTTTAAATCGAGGACTTTTCCCCCTGAACAGGGCTATTTTTCTCTCCAGATTCTTTTCTCTCTTTTTGCAAGTATCTCTAGTTTTCTTTTTTTATTCCTTCCCATTTTCCTCCCATCAGGGGGAGGAAGGTAATTTTCTTGGCCTT
Source organism: Myrmecobius fasciatus (assembly GCA_023553655.1). Lineage (NCBI taxonomy): Eukaryota > Metazoa > Chordata > Mammalia > Dasyuromorphia > Myrmecobiidae > Myrmecobius > Myrmecobius fasciatus. The sequence continues at coordinate 163,114 of JAJPUD010004455.1, forward strand.
AGCTGCTGTTGACTTTTGCTGGGGTTTTGCATCGCGCCTGTGTTTTTCCACCTTTGATCACTGTCCTGCCGACAGATAATTTAGCAATTGCATCCCAGGGTGGAAGTGTGGAGTTAATGTTAAAATTAGTTTTTTTTTCCCTTTAAACTTCAGTGGGTGATGAAGCAGAGAGGGAGGTGGGAGGGTGAAGGGGAATCATAAATTTTGAGGCTGGTGTATCTGTTCTTCACTAGGTAGTAGAAGCCTCTGATGTCTCCTCAGCACTTTCATTAACATTTAAATTAAGGGTTTGTTTTCCAGTGAGCTTTATAGGCAGGGTCCTTTCATGGCCTGTCACACGCTATTCCCCCCTTCCAAGTTAGTGTGTAATTGTAATCCTTGCCCTGTCCCTAACTCAAGCCTGCATCCTGGGGTTCAAAGAGAATTCCTAAAGGTACAGAAGGGAGAGCAGGGGCACTCATTGTGAAATGATGGAGCTGAGCTTAGGGCTCTTTCTCTAGGCTTCCATTTGTTTGTAGTTTTCTGTACCTATGGATAGTATCCAGCCTCTATCCCTATCTCCAAGTCTTTTTTGCCTTCCTTGGGGCATGATAGCCAATGTTTAGATGCTGGCTTTCTCAGTATGGATGGAATTGTTAATGGTGACCATAGCACAGTTTTTTTTTTTAATAGGACTTGGGTTGAATTGCTTCAAGGGTGCAGACTTGGATGGTTGATCACCTTCCTCTTCGAATTAGATTTGTCTAAACTTTACTTGAAAATGGTCTCTGCCAGAGCTTGTTAGCTTCATCTCTGATAGGGTCCTCTAGGATCTATGTTAATATGTGTGTGACAATTGAAAGGGTATAGGATTTGGAGTTTAAAAACTTGACTTTGAGTTCTAGATTTGCAACTTAACTTGCTATTGGACTTTGTGTATATCTTTCTGTATCTCTCCTCACCTATAAAATATGATTACAAAATCAGAGTTGGAAGGGACCTCAAAGCTCCTCTAGTCCACATGGGGCCCAAATAAAAAGCCATCCTGCAAGGCTCTGAAAAAGTGGCCATCAAGGTTTTGTTTGGAGGTTTCTGCTCAGGGCAAAGTCACTCCCCTAAGGCTAGGTCTGCTGCTTTGGGACCATTTATATCTCTCCATTGCTCTTGAGTTCTGCCCTCTGACGCCAAATAGAACAGATGATAATCCTTCAGATGCTGGAAGATAGGGTCATGTTCTCTGAAAGTCTTTTTTCTTCAGGTTAAATCCATTCAGCTAATCCTTATGGCATATCTTGAGGCTCTTCATTTTTTTGTTCACTTTCCTTTGATTGTTTTCGCATATATCAGTATATAGATTCATGATACTCATACTACTTCCTACATGGATTGTAGGGAGGAAAGTGCCATAAAGTTTGAGCTGTTATTATGTGAGTTGAAAATTAATCTTGTTAACATATGTATAGCATACATGTATGCTCACATCTATTTCCATACTCACAAGCTATTTCCTCATTTTTTTTTTTTTACTTTAAGAAGTGTACTTTACTAGAAAAGTATACAAGAGTTGTATAATCAGGTTATCATGACTTATTTTAAATATCAATAAAGTACTTTGTTTCCCCAGATATTTGGAATCTGAGATGTTCAGTTCTTCTGTGGTATTTTGGGGAATAAGGTTACCTCTGCACTTCCTTTCACATAGAACTTTAGACAGTTCTAAGAAGTTTTTTGATCAGGCACACTTTTACTATAGGTTTAAGAGTGATCCATGAGCTACCATTGAATATATATGAGCCTATTTTATTAGTGCTTAGTCACCTCATACCTTGGCGACTTATGGCCTTATTACTTGGAATTTCACCCTAGATAGTGGAAAAGGAAGAAGCAGGTAGAGTATGGAGAATTCCAGAGATGACAAAATTTCAACTTTCAGAGTCTTGGTCATATAAACTCTAAGGTTCCTTCCATGTTGTAATCCTTGGTTCTTCAAATCAGATTGTACAGGGAAGGTGCTGAGTAGCCACCATTCCAGACATTTTCTAATTTCTTCTTCTGGCTATCTAGGGCCACCCATAGGTGATTTTGGCTTTGTTTATGAAGCTAAACCCCTCACTCTTTATGTAAATTTTTGTCTGGTCCAGGTAACTTAATCAGCAGGTGGACATCCACTTGTTACGGGGACCTGACCATGGGGAGGGTGAAGAGGTGGCTGTGTGACCCCTTTGCAGGTGCTTGTGAGGCTCAGATTGCAGATCTGACATTCAGACTGTACTGGTAAGTGATTAATATGGAGCAAAGACTCTGCAGAGGCACAGTCAGGGAAGCTTTGGTTCTTCACTGTGAAGACCTTTGGCTTAGAGACTAAACTGATCTCTGCAGCCTGATTCGGCTTGGGGTTTGATCTGTCAAGGCTAAAGAGAGACCTGATGGTAGGGCGGAAACTTCCAACTTGATCTGACTTATAGCACAGATCCATTCCAGTGGCCATGTCAAAAGAATACTCGTATATTTTAAAAGGTTTTCCCGCCTGCTGTTCATGACATTCAGATGAGTCAAAAGAGGAATGCTAATGAAATGGTACATTTTACCATTTGGGTTAGCTTGGCTTTGTGTGGGGGGGGGAGAGAGAGAGAGAGAGGGAGGGAGGAAGGGGGAGAGAGAGAGAGAGAGAGAGAGAGAGAGAGAGAGAGAGAGAGAGGAGAGGGGGAGAGAGTGAGTAAAGAGTTATACAGCCAAAGATAGGGTGTGATGAACTAAGAAAGCTGATGTATAGTTGCAGAAAGATAATTTTGCTCTTCAGTAGTTGAATGGCTATCTAGCCATTTTAGGTGAATTTTCATTTGTGGTTAAGTCTCCGTTGCTAACTTCTTTATCTGGTTAAAATAGTGTTCTGTGACTGTGCTCATTAGAATCCTGATACTCTTATTTTAGGTTGGTAGTGCATAATGATGACTGAATTTCTTCCAGTGGCTATCTGTAGAACAGGAACATCTGATTTTGTATGGTCAAGGACTTAGGAGCCAAGTAATAAAAATTATACTGTTCTTGTCATTTCATGTATGATATCTTCTCTGGAACCACCTTTTAACTAGGCACTTGGAGAGCTGACTGCTCCTTTTGGGATTGTAGGGGTCATGCCAAGGGTATGGGGTTTCTAATACTTTTGTTCCCTAGATGCCCCAGTATCACCCTTTATATTTCCCATTGATTATCAGTCAATAGCTTCAGTTAACTTTTTGGCAAAGTGATTTCCTGAGAAGGCACAGAAACAGCAGCTGATAAAACATTTTCCCTAAATAATAAGAGGAAAGGGAGTGTATACTCACTCCTTGCACATACAAGGTCCCTGGGGTTAGTAGGCTCCAACTTATAGTAAAATGGTGGTAAGGCATCAGTGTGGCAAAGGGTACTTCACACTATCCTGTTGACTGAAAGTCCTTTTCTCACTTTGTAGAGTCCTCATAAGGTTCTCCGAGTATAGAGGGTCAGTCCTTTTCTCTGGTCCATAGGCATCAATCACTCTTTTTTTGAAGGGGAGGGTTGGGGACATGGAGAAAAGGATGAAAAGAAGTAGGAAAAGAGAGAAGAGAAAAAAGAGGAAATTCTTTTTGGGAACTGGAATTCTTAGTTCCTGAACTTAAAGGCATCTATCGTTAGACTGCTTCTATTGTTGAACTCCTAGACTGGCTAGCTGCTTTATAATAACCCTATAAGACTAGACACATTTTTTTCAGTCAATCTCAAGATATTTTCTACAAGGTATTTCTTTATCTGCTTTTTTCCAGTGACCCTAATGTATTCTTCTCAAATTGATTAAAGACTTATTTAAACCTAGTTTATACTTTTGATTGATTGATTCATATTGCTTTGGCCTTACCTGGTTTATATTAATTGAGGGCAGAGAGAAATGGAAGCCCCATCTTTAAACATTATATTCTGGTGATATGATAGCTTGATTTTTACAAGGATCTAAATTGAAACCCATTGGGCTTATATCTCAAAGAAATCATAAAGGAAGGAAAGGGCCCCACATGTGCAAGAATGTTTGTGGCAGCCCTTTTTGTAGTGGCTAGAAACTGGAAACTGAATGGATGCCCATCAATTGGAGAGTGGCTGAATAAATTATGGTATATGAATGTTATGGAATATTATTGTTCTGTAAGAAATGACCAACAGGATTTCAGAGAGGACTGGAGAGACTTGCATGAACTCATGCTGAGTGAAATCAGCAGAACCAGGAGAACATTATACACAGCAACAAGACTATACGATGATCAATTTTGATGGACATGGTTCTCTTCAACAATGAGGTGATTCAAACCAGTTCCAATTGTTCAGTGAAGAAAGCCATATACACCCAGAGAGAGGGATGTGAAATGTGGACCACAACAGAACATTCTCATGCTCTCAATTGATGTCTGCTTACATTGTGTTTCCTTTATCTGATATTTCTTGTAGATACGATTTTTCTTGCCCAACAATAAGTGTGGAAATATGTATACATATATTCAATTTGGGTATTTTAACATATTTAACATGTAGTGGATATCCTACCATCTAGGGGAGGGTTGGGGAGTAGGGGGGAAAATTTGTAACAGAAAGGTATGTAAGGGTTAATGTTGAAGAATTACCCATACATATGTTTTACAAATAAAATAAAATTTAAAAAAAAGAAAAATTACCCATGCATATGTTTTGTAAATAAAAAGCTTTAATAAAAATATTTATTGGAAAAAAATAAATTGAAACCCAAGAGACTCAAAGTATCTTTGACTGTTCTCTTTCATCCTATTTAGCTAATCAATTGACAAATCCCTAGAATGAACAAATGAAAATGCATTATTAAGCATATTAAGCACTTAACTTTTCACAGAGCATTATGCTATGTATCGGGGATGCAAATATAGTAACAAAGGTTCTCCTGCCTTCAAAGAGTTTACATTTTCTAATGGGGACATACAAGCAAAGTCACAATAGTGGCTACAATAGACTCTGATCCTTCAAATTACTAGGATGGTAAAGGGGTCATCAGGGAATAGATTAACGTACTCTGTCTGGGAACTATGGTAGAGTTGATTTAATCTTGTTTCTAGTTATAGTTCTTTTTTTTTTTTTCTCCCAAAGCAGTTGGTATTAAGTGACTTGCCCGTCATCACATAGCTAGGAAGTGTTATGATAAGTGTCTGAGATCAGATTTGAACTCAAGTCCTCCTGATTTCAGGGCTGGTGCTCTATCCACTGCATTATCTAGCTGCCTCCTCTAGTTCTAGAAATAGAGGATAGAGGGGCTGTAGAGGGATAAAAAGGAATTTACATAGTAGCAAGGTGACTTGGAAGGTTGGAGTTAAGTTACTAGTCTACCTTTCAACTTTTCTTTTATTTTAAATTGTAGTTTTTTATTTTCAAAATATATACCTGAATAATTTTCGACATTCACCCCTACAAAACCCTGTATTCTAATTTTTTTCTTCCCTTTCCTCTACCACCTCCCCCAGTTGGCCATGCCAATATGTTAAACATGTGCAATTCCTTTACACATATTTCCACAAATATCATGCTGCACAAAAAAATCAGATTAGAAAGAAAACAAAATGCAAGCAAACAACAACAAAAAGAGTGAGAATGTTATGTTGCAATCCATTCTTAGTTCTTACAGTCCTCTCTCTGGTTGCAGATACTCTCTTCATCACAAGATCATTGGAACTGGCTTCAATCATCTCATTGTTGCAAAGAGTTACGTCCATCAGAATTGATTGTCATATAATATTGCTATTGCTGTGTATAATGATCTGGTTCTGCTCATTTTACTAAGCATCAGTTCATGCAAGTTTCTCCAGGTGTCTTTGAAATCATCCTACTGATCATTTCTTATAGAACAATATTCCATAAAATTCATATACTATAATTTATTCAGCCCTTCTCCAACTGATGTAGTTTCCAATTTCTTGTCACTACAAAAAGGGCTGCCACAAACATTTTTGCACACGTGGGACCTTTTCCCTCTTTTAAGATCTCTTTAGGGTATAAGTCCAGTAGGAACACTACTGGATCAAAGGATATGCACAGTTTTATAGCCCTTTGGGCATAGTTCCAAATTGTTTTCCAGAATGATTGAATCAGTTCACAACTCCACCAACAATGCATTACTGTCCCAGTTTTCCTACACCCCCTCCAACATTTGTCATTTATCTTTTCCTGTCATTTTAGCCAATATTAGAGATCAACTTAGTTTCTTGAATCTGTCTACACCTGTCTAGTTCCATTACTCACTATCTTAATTTAGGCCTTCATTGTCTCTTACTTGGTCTATTATAATAGTCTTTTAACTGGTTTTCTTTCCTCTGGGCTCTATTTTCTTCTACTCTGTGTTTTCTATCTAACCTTATTCAAAGTAATCTTCCTAGTGTGTAGGTGATATTGTTCTTGATCACTTACTGAATAAATACATATACCTACATTTTTGACATCTTTTGATTTTATGTCATCTTTATTTCCCAACATGACCCCCCCCTTCTCTTTCCAGAGACCTATTCCCTAGTAATAAAGGGGAAAAAAGTGGATAAGCAGCTCAATAAAACTAACCAATACTTGAATGAAATTCAACATTATATATACTACATTCCATCTCCAAAGCAAATAAAGGGGAAGGTACATTCTCTTAGTTCTTCTTTGGTGCCGAGCTTGGCCATTATAACCGTAGTATTCAGCTTCAATTTTTGTTATTGTCCTTTACATTTACACTGTTTGGCTTATTGTATATAGTTTTCTACTCTTTTTATGTTGTTGTGCAGTCTTTTCTTTTGTGTCTGACTCTTTCAAACCTCATTTGGGGTTTTCTTAGTAAAGATACTGGAGTGGTTTGCCATTTTCTTCTCCAGATCTTTTTACAGATGGGGAAACTGAGGCAAACAGTTTTAAGTGACTTGCCCAAGATCACACAGCTAGTATGTGTCTGAGACCAGATTTGAACACAGGAAGATGAATCTTTCTGACTTCAGGTCCAGTGCTATATCTACTGGGCCACTATTCTTTCTGTATTTCTATTGATTTGAAGAATCAAAGAAATTTTGTGTATTTTTTTCTAATATAATTGTAGTATTCATTTACACTCATGTGTAACATTTTGTTTAGCCATTTGCCTCTTGATAGACATTTGTTCCCAGAGTTGTAGTCGCTACTATAAAATGTGCTGATATATATATTTGTTTGAGAAACCTTTCTTTTTTATCTTTGACTCTATTAGCAATGTTATCTCTGAGTCAAAGGCTATGGACATTTTAGTCATTTTCCTATCATAATTTCAGTTTGTTTTCCAGAATGGTTGGACTGCTTAATTTAGCTTTTAAGTATCTTCATATGATCAGGTACCAGCCTACCTTTCCAGCCTTACTCCATGGAATGATAAAAAGACATTAGAGATATCTATTCTTATCCTTTTATTTTCCAGGTAAAGAAACTGAAGCCCAGAGAAGTTAAATCAAAGTCCCACATGTAGCAAGTAACTAGTAGTTGACAAGGACAGGAATGGAATATATTGGTAGAGGAATGTGTGTAAATAGGCTTATGTAGCTTAATTTGGATTTATTCCTTTTTTTAAATACTGATTTTTGTTTATACACTTGATGATTGTGTAGGACACATTTATGCTCCAACAAGCTTATCTAGTGCTTTTTGCTTGTTCTTCAGGCCACTTCTCAGAGATCACCTGTGCTTGTGAATTGGACATCTGCTAATCTCAATGGCACCTCCTCTTCTCCCAACACCCCAGCTACTTCTCTGTGCTATGTTCATTTGGGAATTTGTGATTTTGAGTTCTTTGGGGCTAGGATTTCATTTCCTGTCTCGGGGGGTGTGTGTATGTGTTTCAGTGTATTCTGCAATGAAGTTCTTTGTGTGTCAGGGGTACTATATTAGATTGAGAGTCATAAGTCTTACTGCTTTTGCCTAGCCTTTCTTTGTCCCCATTTTTATCTGTGATGTCCCTGTAGATTATAAAGGAGTAAAAGGAGGACAGTCACTTAGAGGTTCCATTGCAGAAGGTATTTGGAAAGAGAAATGAAGGGAAGAGTGAGAGGAGAGTATATGTATGTAGATAGTTGGATTAATCACAAAGGGAATACTGTATAGAGAGTGACTGGCCCAGGAAATTGCTTTTTTGTAGACGCTTTTCTCTTTTCAAAATTTACTGTGCAAATTGAAAACATATATGGGGCACAAGAAAAGGTGTAATAGGGCAGGTGGGTTACTAGTGAGAAGGTGAGAATGTAAGAGATTCTCAGAGGGGACTTTTCACAAAGAGGAAATTTTTCAGAAATGGAGAAAACACTGTGGGAAATTAAAAAGTTCCAGCTGGTATTTTTCTGTGACCTCTCTTCAGTATGTTTGCTCTGAAATTCAGATCCTTCCCCTGCCCAGCCCACCCTGCTGTCTTCTCTGTGCCTTTCCTGCAGCAAAGTCATAATCTACTGCTGATGACATCAGATCTCTATCCTGGGAACAATTACTATGGTATCTTAAGTACAACATCTTGATTTTCACTGCAGGATCAGGAGGAGGTAGAGGAAGAGATGGGCTGGAAAACAGCAGTCCTGTCTAAACTCAAATAATTTCAGTAAATCTCAATGTGCATTTTGTTGAAGGAGGAGAACAAAACCTTCCACGTGCATCTGAGGGAGCTCACCTTAAAGGCAGTAACTTCCTTGCTTTAAAGAGGCTCTAAAACATGCAATCCAGGCAGAACTGCTTAACCTTATCTTAGTCTTAAAATCCTAGTACCACAGCTTAGGTTTCATAGAGTAGAACTGTATGGCCCTTTGGGGTTTTTATTTCTTGTGATTTTCCTTGCCTCATTTGCTTCATCCAAAGTAGAATTAATATAATTTTGAAACTCATCTAAATACATATTCCTTTGCTCCTGGTGCTTGTGTTTTATTTTTTCACCCAATCTTCAAATGTTGTAGAGAGTTTTCCTTTACCTATTGGACAGCAGGTGAGTATTATAAGCATGGGACTTTGTCTTCTTTGTGAGAACAGATTTGGGTAGAAAACTATGTGTAAAGACAAGAAGACAGCAGGGAAGATACCAAGGGCAGTATAGATAGAAAACTGCACAAATATGAATGTGCCCCAGTGGTGATGTTTTCTCTGCATGTCTATACTCATGTTGCACCAAGGACTGTTGTTAGATTTACTGCTCTGTTCTTTTTTGTCTCCTTTTGTTTGAGAATCCCCAAATACTTTGCACACATTGTTTAAATGTGTATGGTAGGAAGAACTGGCAAAGTAAGGGAAAAAAAGCATTTCTTTCTACTTTTAACCACTGTGAGTGTCTTGACTTTAGTGTAAAGTTTAGAAAAGGATCTTCACCTCTAACCCTTTCTACTTCCCAACCCCTATCCCCAGTGTCTTTTGGCAAATCAGGACTACCTCTAACTTTAGAAGTATAATTTTCCAACAGAAAGCTAACTGTGGGTATCCTTCCCAAAGGTTCAATTCTGTTTTTTTCCCCACTCTATTCCATCCCACTAGGTAATCATATCAGCTCTCATGGTTCAGTTATGTATATGTAGATGATTCCCATATATACATCTAGCCTTAGTCTATCTCATGAGCTACAGTCATTCATCTTGAACTGAACGTCCATAAATATCTCATACCCATCATGTCTAAAACAAAAGTCATTATCTTTTCTTCTCTCTCCCTACCCTTCCATCTTCTTTTTTTAAAAAATCTCCTCTATTTAGTATTCTCCCCAGTTATAGTTAAAACAATTTTTCATGTGTTTTTTAAACTTGCGTTCCAGGTGCTCTCTCCTATCCCCACCCTCAGCCCCTATCATGAAACCGCATATGAAGTCATGCAACACATTTCCACAAGAGCCATGACATTAATTAATTAATTTCTAATTTAAAAAACACTCAAGAAAAATAAAGTTTTAAAAAAAGAACAAGAGAGAGTAATTCAACCTGTATTTAGACATAATCACTTTCTTTTCCGGGTATAGATAGGATTTTTCATCATAAGGCTTTCAGAGACCAGTTGTGAATCATTATACTGCTGAGAATAGCAAAGTCATTTACAGCTGGTCATCTCAGAACACTGCTATTAACTTTATATACAGTACAATTTATTTTGCTTGAGTTTATGGAGGATTTTCCAGGTTTTTTTTCCCCAAGAGTATTTTGCTCATCACTTCCCATAGAATAACAATATTCCCTGACAATCATGCACTACAATTTATTCAGCAATTCCCTAAATGATAGGTGTCGCCTCAATTTCCAGTTCTTTGCCCTAAGAAGAGAGGTGCTACACAAAAATAGGTCTTTCCCCCCCCTTAAAATATCTTTTGGTATTCATGTCTAATAGTAGTATTGTCAGGTCAAAGGATATGCATAAAATTATAGCCCTTTGGGCATAGGTCATATCTTTAGATCATTTATCAATTGAGTTGTGCCTGCCATCTTCTTAACTTCCCTGTTGCTGTCTAGGGCACTACTGTTTACCCAGACTTACCACTTCAGTGTTCTTTGATTTAACCTTCTTTCTTATCATACATATCTAATGAGACTTTACAACATCTCTCTTTAAGTCCCTTCCTCTCTTCTCCCACAGCTATCACTCCAGTTCAGGTGCTCATCACTTTTTAATCGGGACTATTGCAGTAGCCTTCTAATCAGTCTCATTATCTCAAGACCCTTTTTACTGCAATCTGTTCTGCACTCAGCTATCTAAATGATTTTTCTAAAATGTATGTTTAACTATATTACATCACACAGCTCCTGCTTCTATAAACTCTGTACAGGATCGAATACAGAGCTCTGTTAGATATTTAAAGCTCTTTATAACAGAGATTCTTTATATCTTTCCAGTCTCCTACTGTCACACAATATATGCTTTTTGACTGACTGACTGACTGAAAGGCTACCTTAATTAAGCAAAATATCTCAGCATGTATTCTGCACAGTCTTATCTATTGCATCTTGGTTTTTGGAGACTACAGATATGATCACTGGGGAGCTACTCAAGCTGTTTTTCTCTTTCCTTTTCTCTTGACTTCTTTGTTTGCATTTCAAAGTTTTTATGCAGCTCTGAACTTTTCATCATGCTTGAAAATCCTTTCATTCCAGATCCATTTTTCTCCCTGTAGGATTATATCCAGTTTTTGTAGGTAAATTATTTTTGCAGGTAAACCTAGATCTCTTGCCTTCTGGAATAGTATATTCTCTGCTTATTTATAGTGGTAGCTGCTAAACTTTGTTTTATCTTGACTGTGACTCTTTGTTACTTAAATTTTCTCCTCCTTATTTCTGGTGGTATTTTTTTTCTTTGACTTAGGAATTCTGAATTTTTGCTATAATGTTTTAGGGAGGTCCCATTTGGGGGGTTTCTTTTAAGTGGTTACCAGCAGATCTTTCCTCCCTCAGTGTACCTTAAATGAAAAATACAATTCTGAAGGAATAAAATTGAAAAGAACTGCCAAGATAATTCAGACTTTATGGATTTATAAAAAAATAAAATAAGCATTCACAAAACACTACAGGTACTCCTCTGAGAAGTTAACTAACATGAATGACCTGAAAAAATAATTTCCAAAGCTATTTTGATTTTCTATAAAAGTCATTCATTTTAACATCAGAAAAGGACCTTTTTAAATGGTTACCAAACCTAGTCTCTAAGACTAAAGGTTTACACCATGTGACAAAGAATGGGCAGTCAAAGCAAATCTCAAATTTTATCATGCATTATTGATACATTTTAGAACTAGACTCAGTAGTTTGCACTAGTTGAACATTTCTGTTTTTCAGGGGGAAAAAATCTATTAAGAGAAGCAAGAAGTTGAAAAAATCTTGGCAGAACACAAGGGTAGGGTTAAAATAACCAGAACACTGGAATTCAAAGGTTGAAATTAAATCCCTATAGAAGGTGGCCAAAGGAAGTGCATGTGATGAGTAAGCAGCTCATAAAAGCAACAATAGTCATATTTTATCTATTATATTACTGTTACACAAATGAAAATGCCCAAATCATTAAAAACTTACATGTTATGGAGACATTTCCCTACCTACTTTCATAAGTAAAATATTTAAATATTCATCAGTTATTTTTTAGGGAAAAATTAACCTGGATTTGTTCTTCCCCTGCCATGTCCTTGACCTCATCTACCTCTTCCTTGTCCTGTTCCTTGACCTTTTCCTACAACTGTTTTTCTCTTCTTAGATTTAACTTTAGATTCATTTTCAAAAAGTAGTGTGTATGTAGAAGTAAACAATCTGGAAAAAATAAGAATTAAATATTATTCCTTTGAATACTCAGTAATAACAATTGTATTGGCTCTCTCTTTTTCACTGTACCTTTAACAGTTTTAAGATGTGTGATCATAGTGACATCACTCCCATAATTGTTCTATGCACCTGGCTTTAGTTCTTGAATTCAACATTTATAGTTTCATTAGTCTATTTTATAAAAAAAAAAATCTCACTAGCTTTAGCTTCATCTTAGTGGCAGTGTGGCAGTATGGTTGTTGTTAAGCCATCTGCTATATAGTACCTGTTCCCCTTCAGGGCCATTTTGGGAATTGGCCAGCAGATTCAATTTCTACTTTGCCTCTGGTTCTAAAAGATCTAGACAATTTTCTTCTTGAAACATGATGTCTAGACACATTTTTTAGTTATGATTTTCAAGTAGTCTGATCATTCTTGAATTATCTTTGTTCTATTTTCCAGGATATAGGTAGATAGATATAGATATATGTGTGTGTGTGTGTGTGTGTGTTTGTGTGTGTATATATATATATATGTATATATATATATATATGACATAACCTTATTTTCCCTCTTCCCCCATTCTTTAGAGTTTGTTTGACTACTTCTTGCTGCCTGTAGCATCATTACCTTCTATTTGGTCAATTCTGATTTTCAGGGAGTTTTTTCTTAGGTTAGGTTTTATATCTCTTGTTCTAAGTTTTCTTTCCATGTCTTTTTTCCATCACTTTCATTTCTTTTTTACTAGTATTCTCATTTGGTTTTAAAAATCCTTTATTTTAGCTCTTAAACAACAACAACAAAAACCTCTTATTTATAGCTTCTAGAAACTATGATTTGTGCCTAAATTGCATTTTTCTTTGAAGCTTTGCTTGGGAATGTTTTGGAGTCATTCTCTCCCTCTAAGTTTGTGTCTTGAGCTTCTCTGTCACCATAATACCTCTTTATGGTGGGATTATTTTTGTTTGTTTGTTGCTCCTTCTTTCAACCTACTTCCTGACTTTGGACTTGGTGTTAAGTGTAAAGGCAATGTGTACTTAGTGGAATATCTGAGTTGAGTTTCTGTTCTCTTGGGGTTTTTTGCTGTTTTCTTGGCATATTGACTTTTTTATGTTGTTCCAGGAACTCAGGGACAGCTCTGGTTGGGGACCTGCAAGCTTACCATGCTTCCAAAGTGGTGCAGTCCAGGATAAAGTCTGCTTACTGCTCTTTGTACATTTCTGACCTGGGTTTGGGCCTGAGCAAGCCCATAGGCTTGTTCCTGATTAAAAGTTCCAGTAGATTCCACCAGCTGGGAAACTCTACAGGTTCAGAATGCCAAAATTGCAGGGTTCCTCTTTAGTCTGGGATTTCTGCCCCAATTTTTCCGTTGTAAGCTTCAGGCTTGGCTGGTAGCTAGAAGTGAATTCTTAATCTGCTTCCAGGTTTAGAGCCAGACAGTTATTATTTGCTTCAAAACTTCTGCCTTTCTCAGTAAACAGCTTAGCTGCAGCGCTGACTGCCACCTCTAGTTTCAGGTCCCCTCCTCACTCTACCTTGGGATCTGTAACTGGATAGGGTTTGCCAGAGCTGCCAGATAGTATCTTTTCCTGCATTCTGCACTAATTTACAGAGTTCCTGGGACTTCTTTCTATGTGGTACATAGCCTCTTTTCTTCTATCAGCTCTTGGGGACTGGAATGTTCAATATAGTGGTCTCCTTGTAGACCTTGCCTCTTTTTGTCTCCCTTATGTGAATGTAGGCTGCAAACATGATTTTTTTCTTATTTCATTATCAGTACTAGGCTATACATTTTTCAGATATGAAGTAAAATTAGTAACATCCATGGAAGTGATGAGGGAGCACATGCCAGTATGTTTAGAAGCCACTTTTGTATTGTGGGTGGTTCTCCTCTTGGATATTGCCTGTTCTTTTAAATCTTACAAATACTTAGTACTCAAAGAGGAGTAGAAAATGAACCACAGTTGAGAGTAGAAAAATTGATCTTAAAATAATTTCTCAAATTCTGTATATGTAGCCTCCTTGTAGCAGTATGCCAGGGCCTAAGAAATCTTTCTCTTTATTATTTTTTTAAATCATTAAAGCTTTTTATTTTCAAAACATACACATGGATACTTTTCAACATTCACCCTTACAAAACTGTGTTCCAAATTTTTTTCTCTCTCCTTTCCCCCTCACTTCCTCCCCTAGATGCAAGTAATCCAATATATGTTAAACATGTGCAATTCTTCTATAATATTTCCACAATTATGCTGCATACGAAAAATTAGATCAAAAAGGGAAAAATGAGAAACAAAACAAGAAGCAAGAAAACAAAAATAGTGAAAATACTATGTTGTGAGTCATACTCAATCCCCATAGTCCTCTCTCTGGGTGCAGATGGCTCTCTTCATCACAAGACCATAGGAACTGGCCTGAATCATCTTGTTGAAAAGAACCACATCCATCAGAATTGATTATCACGTAATCTTATTGCTTTGTATAATGATCTCCTGGTTTTGCTCATTTTACTCAGCATCAGTTCATGCAAGTCTCTCCAGGCCTCTCTGAAATCATCCTGCTGGTCATTTCTCACAGAACAATAATCTATAACATTCATATACCATAATTTATTTAGCCACTCTCCAATTGATGGGCATCCATTCAGTTTCCAGTTTCTAGCCACTACAAAAAGGGCTGCCACAAACATTTTTGCACATGTGGGTCCCTTTCCCTCCTCTAAGATCTCTTTGGGATATAGGCCCAGTAGAAACACTGCTGGGTCAAATGGTATGCACAGTTTGATAACTTTTTGAGCATAGTTCCAAATTGCTCTCCAGAATGGCTGGATCCATTCACAATTCCACCAACAATGTCTCAGTTTTCTCACATCCCCTCCAACATTCATCATTGTCTTTTCCTGTCATCTTAGCCAATCTGACAGGTGTGTAATGGTATCTCAGAGTTATCTTAATTTACATTTCTCTGATCAAAAGTGATTTAGAGCACCTTTTCATATGATTAGAAAATCTCTTTTTTGAGGAATATTTAGGTTGGTGCCAGATGATGTTAGATGATGATTTTCTTTTCTTTTTTCTTCTTGCTGAGGCAATTGGGGTTAAGTGGCTTGCTCAGGGTCACACAATTAGGAAGTGTTAAGTGTGTGAGACCAGATTTGAACTCGGGTCCTCCTGACTTCAAGGCTCTATCCACTGTGCCACCTAGCTGCAGAAGATGTTAGATGAAAAAAAAAAAAAAAAGAAGATGTTAGATGAAAACTGGTGCCATTAAGTTGGATTAAAATGTCTGTGTTCATTTCAGATAACTATAGGGACATCTCTGGTCCCTCTTAGTTATTGATACTAATTATTAAGCTAAATATTAATTTTGGTGGAATTAGAGATGGGACTGGCTCATGGAGTCTGTTACCTGTATAACCTTTAGTAAGTCACATGACCTTGTTGGCCTAATTTTCCTTATGTATAAAATGAAAGTGAAGGCTTCTGGGTTCCTTTCCAGTTCTATGTCTGAGCCTATGAAATATGATTCTAGATAGTACCATGTTAGAAGCTATATAAATATATATAAAAAAAGGAACTTTAAAATGCTAGAATGGACTTCTAAAAAGTACATATCATCACACTTGTCCAATTGTTGAAACAAGTCAGATATACAAAGAACCCTTAGAAGCAGTCTAGCATAATGGATATCATGTTGTACTTGGAGTCAGAGAGATTCAAGTCTTACCTCTGACACTTGTTATGTGCTTTTGAACTTCTCTGAGCCTGATAGTTGTAATCTGTGGTGTGAAAGGGGTTTCATACACTGAGGAAACCAGAGGTCCTTGATGTAGTAGTTTAAATAGTTCTTTAAAGTTTGTGTGCTGTCCTGACCACACTTTTAGACAGGTACTGTAGATATTATCTCTTTTTTTTCTTAAAGAGGTAGACTTTTCCATAACCACCTAGCTAGAGTGGGTGCTAGATTTAGGGTCCATTGCTCCAGGTGAAGTCTTTTTAGAGGGAGATACCTGAAAACTTTTCCAGGGGGTTTGTGGGGTTAAAACTTTTGTTATTTACTTATTAAAATACTCCTGTTTTCACCTACACATCTCTATAAAGCTAGATTTTATATATTTTCTTTAATCAAAATAACATATTACAAGAGATTGAATGTAGAAGCAGATATGAGAATCCATCTATCTTTTATTAAGCCAGACATTAAAGAGATTTGCAAAAATGTGTAAAACAGCACTAGCCTCACTAGTTTTTTCATAAAAATATTTATATTTTAATGAAATGGGTTTATTATTGTTATTCTTAAATGAATTAACAGATATTCTGAAATTTTTATTCATTTTAATATCTAAATGGTAAATAATGACAGCTATAATTCATATAAAGAAACACTTTTTTGGTTCTTCATTAAGTTTTAAGCATAATGGGCTCTTGAAATCAAAAAGTTTGAGTACCATTGCACTATACCATACTGATTTTCCATGTAATATATGATAAATGTATTTGTAGAGGAAGCATAGTGGAGGAATAAGGCTGGAAATTTTGAAAACTTTTGTATGATTGTCTGAGGAATCTGGGATTCATCTTATAGGCCTTGGAGATTCACTAAAGGTATTTGAGTAGGGAAGAGACATAACCAGGTCAGTGTTTTAAAAAGCTTCCTTTGGTAAGATTTGATGGAAGGGAGAGAGACTGGAGGGGGAAACTGGAGACAGGAGACCATTTAAGAGGATATGACAGTGTTTTAGGCCTGATATGATATGGCCTGAGCTACTATTAATGAGTGGTAAAGAAGACATGAATATAAAAGAGTCATAAAGCAAGATCATTAGGACATACTGATCAGATATAGGGAAAGAGGTAAAGTGGAAGTCATGATTCCTAGCTTAGATGACTGCACGAATTAAATTAGAAGATAAATAAGAAGAAATTGAGACTGGGGGAGATAGCTGGTTTGGGGGGAAAGATGAAGAATTTGGCTTTAGGCATTTTGAATTTGAAGCCAACAGGCTATTTGTGTGGAGATGTAGATACATCAGGTGTTTAGAAATGTGGATTTAGAACTGTGGAGAGAAGTCAGAGCTGGAAACCATTAATATATAAATGATCATTGAAGTTTTTGAAATGGAGTCAATCGAGAGAATAAGGGAATATAGCGAAGAAGAGCAGCTGGCCCCATGGTCAGTCAGTCCTGACATATTTCCCCATGTGGGAGAGAGCTGAGGTGCACAGGAAGTTCTGGTAAAGGAAATAAAAGGAGCAGCCAGAGGAGAATCAAGATAGTCTGGTGTGGTCTAGAATCTAAGGGAGGGTAAATGAACACTTTTCTGGAAATCTAAACATTTTAACTGATTCATATATTGCTTTTGCTACCCCTTTTCATTTTGAAGTCAGTTTAAACATTCATAGCCTTAATATTGATTTCCTGTAATTTGAGAGCTCTTTACTATATATATAACTATAACTATAACTACAACTATATATATATAGTTTGTTTACTTCTGTTTTCAAAGGAAAGAGGGAACCATAATGCGCTTTTCCTCTTCTCTCTGATTTTTCTCAATTTCTCTGTCTTAATTTTTTGCTAAATGCCATTCTTATCCTCCCTTTCTCCCCACCAGGAGTAGATTTAGTAAATTATTTTCCCTTCACTTTCATAATCCTTTCTATATGGGAGATTTAGAAAGTTACCCATTGAAACCCAAAGTGGCAGAATCATTAATTCTTCACCAGTTTTTCCCATTTCATCTACATAGAGGCACAGTTAGGAGAGACAAAACAAACATTTTTCCATTTGGAAGAGAAATGACACCAGAAGTTTGTTAATTGTCTGAAGGGCAGGTGATAACTAGCCAATGAGCCTTTGGTCAGATCCTAGGCCCATTGGGAGTAGCTATGCCCATTTGTATACCACTCCCTTTCTTTCTGAAAGGAAAGAAAATAAAAATCTGCAGGACCTACTTAGATGTGGTTTTGCTAGTATTTTTGTGGGGTTGGGAAGATAATTCTGTGGAACTTATTCCCATCTGAAGCTAGTGGTGAGAAGGGCAGACAGTGGAGAAGTGAGGGGGTGGGGATGGGAATCAAGGAAGGAATCAGAAAAATTTTATTGAGGGTGGGTCTACTGGGTTTATGGGAGGGAATCTCTCCCCTCCTCCCCATTCCTATTTGAAAGGGCCGGTGAATCTTTGATTAGGTGCAGGTCAAAAGAATTTACACATTGTGACCTTAATAACTGGAGGTGATTGGCAGGCGGGCGGTGGGGAGGGGTGGCGGGCCTCTTTCATCTCACTTAGCACTGCAGAGAGACAATGGGCCAGCCTATTTTCCTTGTTGTCCCTTGTTTGAAAAGGTCTGGTGTCTCTACTAGGTACCTGTGACATGGGGGTCTTGATTGGGGTCTCATAAAGGCCCCTGTCAGTATGTCCAAAGGCCAAGAGTACAAAAGCAAGCAGTGGGTGGGGGTCTCAGCTGACCACTGAAGAAGGGAGGGGAGGACCCGGGAGGCAGTGGAGGGAGAAGCAACCCCCGATGGGAGCTCTTAAAGAGGGGAGGGGAGGAGGGGGATAGAGAAGGGCCATTTTTGTCCCTAACTCATCAAGCACATCTGCAGAATTGTCCAAGCCGCTGCCTCCTGGTTTCAAAAGAAAAAATGATCGTTTGATAAACCGTCCCGATTCACCACTTTCTCACAAGGGTGGGAGACCCAGCCCTGACCTCTGTATGATTTCACATCAAGCTTAGCCTTTCTTTCCCCACCCCCAAATTGCTGGAGAAACTTTGAAATGAATCTCCTGGCTTTCTCTCTCCCTTCCTTCACCTCCCTAATTCCCACTCTATCTCCCCCACTGGCCTCTGCTCTTTCCCTTGTTGCTGTAGAGTTTAGGCCAGTAATTAGTCCACTCTTTCTGGGGCACAATGAAGCCATAGCATTCAACAGGCCCCTTCCCACCGTTCACATCGACACAGGGCCTGGGGGAAGAACCAGGTGGCATGAAGAGTGTGTTACTGCCTGAGCTGGAAGGAGAAGGGGGGCTCTGGGCTGGGAGCCCCTGCCCTTAAAGAGGAATGTGCAGAGGCGCATACATTAACATTTCTCTACACAATGCTCATATTTTCCAAATGGGCTGAGGCATCTTCCCTTTGAAAAGACAGCCACAGCCCCGATCCCAGGCCAGCACTCTGGCTGCTGTGGCGTTATTTCCCACCAGTCGCTTGGAGCTAACATGGGAGACAAACAGGCCGCGTCCCCAGAGAGCCCGATCTTTGTAGACAGTGTGTGTTCCCCCCTCTCCCCTGTCAGCTTTGTGTGCTCACGGAGTGTTGATTTTAATGCAGGTTTGTGTTGGTTGGGAAGAGCAGACTGGGGGGCCCTTGGATTTCCTTTATAAATAAGACTGCTTTGTCTTGTGATGGCTTCTCTTTTCGGAGGTTATTTTGCTCTGGGAGCCAGTGGAAGATGAAATAAAATCTCAGTTCTGGCTGCCAAAGTGTGGCCCATTCCTGTGTTTGGCATAGGCTGCTGGGGGAGGCCCTCAAAACGAAGCGTGTTGGGACACACGGACACACGCCTGGCATCCCCACTAACCAGGGCACTTTTCTCAGCTGTGTGGTAAAGCTTGCTTAGAGCAAGTGAAACAACTACTGCCCCATTAAGAAGAAGAAGCCAGAGACAGCTCTGTACAGTATAAAAACATTAGGTTTGGAGTCAGAGGACCCGGATTCAGATGCTGCTTGAATAGCTTAATACCACTGTGACTTTGGGCAAGTCACTTAACTTACTCAGTTTGACACACATTAAGCTCCTACTTTTTGTAGTCAACTTTTGCCAACTCAAATGTAGAAATCTATTGATAAGATCTCATATTTAGTAATACTTGTCTGAGATAGGGATATATTGTGAAACATCTGACAGCCTGACAAGCATACCAGGCTGTCCACTCCTAGTCTGCTTCTGACTCATTCCATTATTCTTTTTTCTCTAGATTCAAAAGCAAGTAAGGAGTATATTCTGAAATTACTTAAAATGTGAAAACCTCTCTAATTAATGAATTAATAAGTTGGCTGGCATCCTTGCTCCAGGAGAACTGGGGATATCACTCCTTTACTAGGCTACTTCTTTCACTTTCAAACTCTGAACTTAGAAGCTTAAACAAACATCACTGTTCTTAGCCATATAATTTATTAAAGGTAACCAGTAATACACAAAACCTAAAGAATATTTAATAATATGTATTAGCTGTGATGGAGATTGCAACCAAACTCATCTCCATGCCCTGGGAAAGTAGGGGAAAGAAGTTGTCAGTTAGAATTCCTTTTACCTGTTATCAATTGTTGCTTCCTCCAGAACACTAGAACCACAAAACAGATCTCTTCAGAACTACAGTTAACTCAAGTTCTGTTAGAATAACATTTTATTCAGATCTTTTCATATGCCACACTAATTGTTTTTCTCTACAGAATAGAATTTAACTTGATTTAGTTCTTATCAAACATGAAAGTTAAGCTCACTCATTTCCCTCTTAGGAATTCATATTCACCTCCAAATATTTTCTCCACAGAATATCTTTTCTATGGAATCTTTTTCCAAAGGTAGTTAACTCAGAGTTTACTCAGGAATGACTGTTCTTTTGCTTTATACAGACTCTTGTTATTTTCCAAGAATTTCATCCCTTAAAAAAAAAAAAAAAATTGGCAGGTATTTATTTTCTGTTCCTTCCATCTCTTCCTTCTTCCCACCACAGAGGAAAAACAAACAAACAAAGCCTTTATAACAAAACTTATAGTTATGTAGAACATTCTTCTCTCTTTGACACCTGTAGTAGTATTCTAAGTTTTTATGGAAGGGGCTGTTGAAACTTAAGTTAGGTAAGTATTTATTCCTGGTTTGGACCAGTCACTAAGTTAGCACTGGAAAGACAAAACTAAAAAAATCTGTTTCTGCCTTCAAGGAGTTTATATTCACCTAAAATGAACAATAAGAACTTAGAAGAATAATTTGAGGAGACTACAGTGACAGAAAGATAATGAAAGTCTAATAACAGTTTTGAAAGAAGCTAAGGATCCCAAGAGGTAGAGATGAGGATAATTACATTTCAGGTATTGGGAACAGACTGTAAAAAGGTGTGAAGAGGACAGTATGAATTATACTTGGGGCATATACCAAACACTCCAGTTTGGAGTGAACATTGTGTGAAAAGGGGAATAATGTAAAATATGTCTGGAAAGGTGGGCTAAAGCCAAATGGAAAAAAGTAAGCTGAGAAGATTTTTGAGCATTTAATGATTGGATTTTAGACCTGGACTTTGTGGGAAGAGCATTTTTTATAGCTGTTTGAAAGATAAATTGAAGAAGGGAATAGATTAGAAGCAGGAAGACTAATTAGGAGGCTATTGCAATATTCCAGGAAAGAGATAATGAAATATATTAGTAGCTGTGTGAGTGAAAAGAAGGAATCTAATGCAAGAGATGCTAGAAAATTTGCAAGACTTGGCAGTTGATTGAATATAGGTGATATGATCTAGGAGATCAATTTTGGCACTAAATGATACATTCAGGAGAGCAATTGCTAGTTCCAAATGATATATTAGGGTTTAGCACGAAAATGATGAAGTTGAGATAGGCACCAAATATTGGAGTTTGGTCATGTGAAGAATAATCTTTGGTTGGAGTATGTCCTTAATTGATGGGCTAAAATCCACGGAGTTAGCTATAAGAAAGAGAAACAACATGAGACATGGTAGGGAATGAGAAGAAAGGCACCATGAGGCATGGGGGATGAGAGAAAAGATACACCATATGGCATGAGGGAGGGATGAGGGTAAAGACACCACGAGGTAGAGTGCCATGGTGGAGTGACCCAAAAGGGGTTTAGCAAAGATGGTGTGGGCCATGGACAGATATATAGGAGAAATTTAATCTTAGGGGTTTGACATAACTTGGATTTCTGGCTGGACACAGCAAGGTGGAGCTACCTATGGCCTCCACAGGGGGTAGACTGTCATGTTAAACTGATCCCCATCAGTGTCTTTCCCTGCTTGCCTTAGGGAGTAATTTTATCAGTTCTTCAGGTACTCTCTGCCAAACCCACCTATGGATCTAGGACCTCCTCACAGGGGCTGAGGGAGAGGGGAAAATAAATGATGTGTGAAGATTGAAAAAATGGTGGTACCCTCAAAAGAAAGAGAGAAGTTGGAAGAGAAAGGTTGGGAATGGAGCAGGTGGGACATTGAGCTAGAGACATAAAGGCAGCTGGTAATACAGGATTGGGGTTCTGGGGAGAGACTAAGATATATTTGAGAGTAATCTGCATTGAATCTATGAAAGTTGAGATCACCAAGAGAGAAGATATACAGAAAGAAGGGAAGAGTTTCTAGGATAGAGTTTTAAGGAATACTTATATAGGATTGTAGAATACGAAGGGTGATCTGGCAAAAGAAGGTAAAGACTGGGGTCTTAATTCTGTCCCTGTTACCATGGTCATTCACCTCACCTCTTCAAGTCCCAAGCTCTTTTTCTGTAGAACAGGGATAATTATATTTTACTTACTTCATAGAGTTGTGATGAAAGTGCTTTGTGAAACAATGTGTTGTGTGATATATTATCTGTAAAATGAGATTTTTAGATCTGATGATTTTTAGAATCTGATGTTTGTAGATTATAGCGCTTGGCACCGAGGTGCAGATTTTAAGCTTCAAGGGTTCTGAGTAAAGAAATCATAAAGTAATGGGAGAGACAGCAGCATGATGAAGGTGGATGTGTCTAAGAATCTGCTTTGGCTTTCTAGAGAACAGTGTGTGAGTGAAGGCTCTAGAAGGCAGTAGAAGGAGGATGGCAGAGCAAGGCAGCTGGCAACTCTGCATCATAGAAATTAAGAGTGCAGAAAGGGGAATTTTGCCATCCATAGGATAAAGTAATGCCATTTGAATGAGACTGTCCCGAACAAGTGGCCCATGATGATGAAGATAGCATTAGGTTTTCCCCCCCTTGCACTTTGGAGAAAGAAAATGTTTGATAATATGATTCATTCAGTATCTGGTAATCCAGTGCTCAGGGACCCACCTGCACTCACATTCACTAAGTTCACTTTTAGTTCTTTTGTTTTCTCCTAAGATGGTAGGGGCTGATGCACAGTCAGATATAGTCAGCTATATCATGTGGGGAGTGTGTACTTAGCTCCTGGTCAGGCTCAAGCCATACCAGTTGCCTAGAATGTAATCCTTCTCATTTCTGCCTCGCTTATCTTCTTTCTATTTATTTATTTATTTTTATTGAATTTTTTTATTTTCAAAATATATGCAAAGATAATTTTTCAACACTGACCCTTGAAAAATCTTGTGTTCCCATTCTCCCTCTTTCCCCCCACCCTCTCCCCTAGATGGCATGTTATATGTTAAACATGGTAAAATATATGTTAAATCCAATATAATCATTATCTTCTTTCGAGCTTCAGCTCAAGTGCTACCTCCTCTATCCTTCCTTGCTCCTTACCCAGTTACCAGTATTTTCTCCTTTCTCAGACTGCCTTACATTTATGTGTGTGTGTCCTTCAAATGTAATTAAGATAAATACTTGAGGGCGTAAATTTTTTTTGTTTTTTTCTTTGTATCACTAGCATCTAGCACAAAGCTCTATTAGGGTTTTAATAAGTGTTTGTAAAGTTGAATGAACTGATGATATTTCAGCTTTGACACACACAAAGGCTTGGACACTTCCCTCAACTTTATGCCTCCTTATGAATGATACTCTTCATTTTATTTTTTAAATAGTATTTTATTTTTTCCAGTCACATTTAAGGACAATGTTTAACATTCATTTAAAAGAAATTTTAAGTTCCAGATTTTCTCTCTCCCTCTCTCACCTTCCCTCTCCTTAAGTTGATAAGCAATTTGATGTAGTTATACATGTATACTCACATTTCATGTTGTGCAGGAAAAAAACAGATTAAGAGGAAAAAAAAAACAAAAAATAAAGTGGAAAAATAGTCTGCTTTGATCTGCATTCAGACTCCATCAATTCTTTCTCTGGAAATGGATAGCATTTTTCATCATGAGTCCTTTGGAATTTTGTTAGATCATTATATTGCTGAGAATAGCTAGATCATTTACAGTTGATCATTAGTACTTTTCATTTTTTACAAAGTCTTTCCTTCACAATTTTTAGGGTCTCTGTTCCTTTTTCCTGATCCATATTATGAACAAGAAAGGCTGTTTAGAGACTTTTCATAACAACACACAACAAACTTGCCAATTGTATCCACTAAGGTAACTGTGCCAGGAAAAGGAATATCATAGAAATGAAATGGGAAAATAAGGTCAGATATATTGGAGCCAATTACTTAAAGAACTCCAGGCCTGACCAGTATAGAGACAAATAAGGACAGAGAATCCTGGTTGCAATCCAGGCAGATATCCATATATATATATATGTTTATGTAAAATACATATATTCACAAGTTCACCTTGGAACTGTGCATACCCTTTGACCCAGCAGTGTTTCTATTGGGCCTATATCCCAAAGAGATCTTAAAGGAAGAAAAGGGCCCCACATGTGCAAGGATGTTTGTGGCAGCCCTTCTTGTAGTGGCTAGACACTGGAAATTGAATGGATGCCCATCAATTGGAGAGTGGCTGAATAAATTATGGTATATGAATGTTATGGAATATTATTGTTCTGTGAGAAATGACCAACAGGACGATTTCAGAGAGGCCTGGAGAGACTTGCATGAACTGATGCTGAGTGAAATGAGCAGAACCAGGAGATCATTGTACACGGCAACAACAATGCTATACGATGATCAATCCTGATGGACATGGCTCTCTTCAACAGTGATGTGATTCAAACCAGTTCCTATTGTTCAGTGATGAGGAAAGCCATATACACCCAGGGAGAGGCCTGTGGGATCTGAGTGTGGACCACAACATAGCATTTTCATGCTCTCTGTTGATGTTTGCTTGCATTTTGTTTTCCTTCTCAAGTTTTCTTTCTTGTAGATCCGATTTTTCTTGTACAGCAAGATAACCGTATAAATATGTGTGTGTATATATATATTTGATCTGTCATATATTTTAACATAATTAACATGTATTAGACTACCAGCCATCTAGAGGAGGGGGGTGGGGGGAAGGAGGGAAAAATTTGTAACAGAAGGCTTTGCAAGGGTCAATATTGAAAAATTACCCATGCATATGTTTTGCAAATGAAAAGTTTTAATTAAAAAAGTTCAGTAGCATAAAAAAATAAATGAAAATTAAAAAAACAAAAAACAAAAACAAAAAAACAAGTTCACCTTGGATGGAGAAGAGATGAGGGGCCAGTCTCTGCAAATAAAAGTAGCTATACTGGCTATTATTCTGTTAATTTTCATGATTTTTTCATTGCTGCCTTTGATCACCATATTTGTTTTTTTTTCCTCCTTCATTTTGCAAGAATGAGTAGAAGAGGGAGATGGAAGTAGGGTATTGGAGTTTCCTAAGGCATCCACTCCAATTAAATAGTTAGACTCATCCATCAATCAGCTTGCCATGTTTTCCTCTCTCCAGAAAAAATGCCTTTTTCCTTCCATTGGTGGTTTGAGTCTACCAAATGACAAAATAACTCCAGGACATTTTGAATCCCTACCGATCACAAGAAGACTTTCTTCTGAGAATAGATTTGTTGGGTGGGGAGAGAAGAGTACAGTCCTTAAATATCTGAGCATTTGGTAGAGAAACCATGAAAGTTTATATTCCAGCACTCTCTTTGCTGATGTTAGTGACTCCGGATTCAGCCCCCATATTCACTGGGATCCCAGTGGTAGAAGAAACTACTAACAAAATTGGTTCTATAGCCGAATCTGAACCTTCTAATGTCATTTCCTCTCAGTTCATCCATGAACCATGGCTGTTAGGAAAGCTATTTATTGGAGAAATTTTACTTAAACAGCTTCTTTTTAGAACCACTTCAGTAAGTGTTTTCTCAAATGGTTTCCATATATTCAAGGTATAGCAATTTTCCAATGAGAGAAGGTACCCAGTTTTATAAGTTTAACTCCCATAATTCTAGAATGCCTAGAACTTCATTCCTCTGGGCCATAAATCTTTGGTCCTGCCATGTACCAATTGGAACTTTTTCCAGATTTTTTAAAGATATGTTGCATAGCCTCCCCATCCTTTCTATTGTCTTCACCTGACCAACTCTCTCTTTAAATAAACAAAAATGACCTCCTTGATGCTTTTAGTCTCTACTACCCTTCACTGGAATTTCCTTTCAACCCTTTTTCACATTGTAGAGGAATCTTTTATTTTTATTTTATTTTATTTTTTTTGCTGAGGCAGTTGGGATTAAGTGTCTTGCCCAGGGTCACGCAGCTAGGAAGTGTTAAATGTCTGAGATTAGATTTGAACTCAGGTCCTCCTGATTTCAGGGGTGGTGCTCCATCCACTGCACCACCTAGCTGCCCCCAGAATCCCTGAATCTTACAAAAACTCAGGAATACTTTTTTCCTCCTTCCTCTTCCCCTCCCCTATAAATTCAGGTACTTTTCTTTTTCTTTTCTCTTAACAACTTTAATTTTAGAAGAAAAAAAAAAACAGCTGATGAATTCCCCAGAGGTTTTTTGCACTCTTCTTCTTGTAATGAAACTTTGTAATGGAATGCCCTGCACTCCAATTAGTAAGAAATGCTAATTTTCTCTAGTTCAGCACCCCCTATAGATGGATCTAATTTGTTTCAATGCTTTCATCTCTCTCCTCCATCAAGTTTGCATTTAAAGGTTATGATCTGTCTGTGCTCTTCATGCTGGGTTCTAGTGAGACACCCATGAGGGGGAGTCAGTACTTCCTGTAACCTTTCTAATCCTAACTCTCCAACCTGTCCTCATCCAACCCACAGGCTTGCTTGTCTTTCTGTTTTTTGTAGTGGCAACAAAGGTAGGGAGGGGGTAAATGAGATGGGAAATATAAGGGGAAAAAAAGAGGTCTTTTTGTTGGAGTTAGGGATAGTAGTGGTGTTTCTAAGGAAAAGTTCAATATTGCAGAACAGTGAGTAATGGGAAAAGGTCTTGTGCTATGGTAGTACAGAAGACCTTGTGTGTCATTTAATTTTTCTCTTAGACCTTGTGACATATCAGTAATAGATTTTGGAGGTTGAGGAGAGATGGCTAAGAGGTATTCTCATCAAGACAGAAGAGAACTATTTATACCCCTTTGTGAGGTCACCCATTCTTACAGTGGTTGGTCCATGGAAAATTAATTACTTTCTGAAATATGATCGTCACACACAGTGAGAGGACATAATCTTTGCTTCTACAGATTTGAAGTTGACCTTTTCAAGATCCCCATAATTTCAAATTGGCCCCTGCAAGTAGTGCTAAGGTGGCACAGGAAACTCTGGTAAAGGTAGAAGGCAGTTCTTCACAACCATGACTCCCTGTTTCACAAGTACCCTCAAATGTCTTAGTCACTTTTTGGTGAATTTACTTGGAACCAAGTAGGGAAAAGTAGGATCACATCAAGCCACATCAGTTGTCTTCATATATATCTTCTGTCACTTGAACTAGGTGTTCTTTAAATGATCATATTTTATTCTCTTCTAATATCCCACATAGTACCTAGCACAGATTTGGGCTCAACTCAATTGCTAGGGATCAATGTTATTATCAAGGAAAAGATACTGTTTACCATGAAGTCTGTGCTGCCTTCTCTCTTCTATTTTATCTTCAGTATAAGAGAATTTTGATGGCTGAAGAACCATGCACACTGAGGTCAAAAGTCTAGTGATTGTTAGATATACTAGATGTCCCAGAAGGTTTAGTGAAGTTTGAAGCTTTTAAAGTATGTTTATCTGAGAAGATCATACACAGTAACAACAATTTTGTACATTGGTCCAGCAGTGAATGATTTGACTATTCTGATCAACACAGTGCTCCAAGACAGTTCCAAAAGACTTAATAATGGGGGGAAAAAAGCTATCTGCCTCCAGAGAGAGAATTGATAGTCTTGAGTACAGATTGAAGCATAGACTTTTCACTTTTTTTTGACAACATGGTTAATATTAACCATTAATCATTATATATTATTTCACTTGTGTAATTGGTATTACATTTCTTGCCCTTTCTTTTCCT
>JAJPUD010004456.1:0-30793 GCA_023553655.1 Myrmecobius fasciatus
GGGGGGGAATTGTAACAGAAAGCTTTGTAGGGGTCATTATTGAAGAATTACCCATACATATGTTTTGCAAATAAAAAGCTTTAATAAAAAAAATAAATTTCAGTAAAGTATTTTTTCTTATATTGGCATTGCCTAACAATGAATATCTCTCCAATTATTTAGATATATCTTTATTTCTGTTAAGAATGTTATATAGTTGTATTCATATAGAAACTATTTGTGTCTTATTTGGTGAACTTCCATATATCTTATATATAATTATTATTTTAAATTTAATTCCTCTTTCTATTACTTCCTACTGAGTTTCTTTCAAAATATCCAGGAAAATCTCCTGATTTGTGTGGATTTACTTCATATTTTTCTAAAGTTTTCTAAGTAGATCACTATATCTTCTGCCAAAAAAAAAATCTTTTTGTAACCTATGATTATTTCTTCAATTTTTTTCTTGCATTAATGCCATAATTTGCATTTCTAGTAATATATCTTATAACAGTGATCATCATGGCCATCCTTGCTTTATCTCTTGATTTTATAGAAAGGTATTCAACATTTCTCCATTATGTATAATATTGGCTCTTGGTTTTTGATAAATACAGGGTAACTGGGAATCATTGAGACCTTGAGTTCATGCCATATGAGGATTAGGTAAAAGAATTGTGATTGCATAGGCAAAAATGTTTGTGGAAGCCCTTTTTGTAATGGCAAGAAACTGGAAACTGATGCTCATCAGTTGGAGAATGGCCGAATAAGTTATAGTATATTAATTTTATGGTTGGTATATTATTGTTCTCAAAGAAATGACCACCAGGATGATTTCAGAGAGGCCTGGAGACTTACATGAACTGATCCTAAGTGAAATGAGCAGAACCAGGAGATCATTGTAGATGGCAACAACAAGATTATAGGATGATCAATTCTAATGGATGTGGCTCTCTTCAACAATGAGATGATTCAGACCAGTTCCAATGATCTTGTGATGAAGAGAGCCATCTACACCTAGAGAGAGGAGTGTAGGAAATGAGTGTGGTTCACAACAGAGCATTTTCACTCTTTTTGTTGTTATTTGCTTGCATTTTATTTTATTTCTCATTTTTTTCCTGTTTGTATTTGATTTTTTTTTGTGCAGCAAGATAATTGTATAAATATATATGCATATATTGGATTCTACATATATTTCTACCAAGTTTAACATATTGGATGTCTTGCCATCTAGGGGAAGGGGTGGGGGAAGGGGAGGGAAAATTGGAACACAAGGTTCTGCAAGGGTAAATGTTAAAAAAGTATCCATGTTGGGGCAGCTAGGTGGCGCAGTGGTTAGAGCACCAGCCCTGAAGTCAGGAGGACCTGAGTTCAGATCTGATCTCAGACACTTCCTAGCTGTGTGACCCTGGGCAAGTCACTTAACCCCAATTGCCTCAGCAAAAAGCAAAAAAAAAACAAAAAAACAAAAAAGTATCCATGTATATGTTTTCACAATAAAAAAGCTTTAATAATAAAAATAAATAAACAAAATGGGACTATTTAAAAAATTGTGGTTGCTTAGCTTATAGAAGAGAAGATTTAGGGAGTTAGGGGAATGAGACATGGCATCTTTAATATTTGAAGATCTGTTAGAGCAATTAAATTTGTTCTTCTTATGTTCACAGAGCAAAACAGGAGCAATGAATAGAAGTTGGAGGGAGGAATTTAGGCTTGGTATAACAAAGAACTAATCTGCCCAAATATGGAATGGGCTACTTTGGGAAGTACTGAGTTTTCTCTCACTGGACGTCTTTGAGACAAGACTGGATGACCTCTTCTTTGGTATGCTGTTGAGGGGATTCATATCCAAGTACAATTTGAAATAGATGACTTCTGATGTACCTTTTAAACTGGGACCAATGAAGAACTATGAATAACTTAGCAATTCTCATCAATACAATGATCCAAGACAATCCCAAAAGACTAATGATGAAGCATACTATTTGCCTCCAGAGAAAGAACTGAAATTGTTTGAATACAGACTGTAGTATATTATTTTTCACCACCTTTCTTTCATTCTTTTTCTTTTATGTGAGTCCTCTTGCATGAAATGACTAATATGGAAATTTTTTACATGATTGAACATGTATAATCCATATGTGATTGACTGTTTACTGTTTTAGGAAGTGGGGAGGGGAGAAAAAAGGTAAAATTTGGAACTCAAAACTTTTTTTAAAAGAGTTAAAAATATTTTAACATGTGATTGGTGAGGGAATGATATATATATATATATATATATATATATATATATATATAATTAAACTAGAATGCTATTTACTATCTGTGTGAACATGGACAAGTCAACATCCCATTCTGGGCCATTTTATCATTAATAAGATGATGGAGTTGAATTAGGTGGTTTGTAATGAATGTTTCTACTAACTCTAAATCTGTGATCTTATAAATGATAAAAAGATAGTCTTTTCTACCAAATTTACCATTGTGAAAAACTTGTGAAATTGTTAAGGCTTCACTGAATAGCGTACAAACCAAATAAATATATCCAAGATACTTTCCAGGGATAGCCGTAGGATCATGTCTTAATTTGCTTTATTTATTGTTCCATTTTCCAAAAAAATATAAGGCAAATATTCAGAACATTCCATTGAAAAATGAAGGCTATTATGGCTTCAGTATTTTTTTAGCTCATAAATTCCTTTTGTCCAGCTAAGGTGAAACTGGGTACTATAAATAAAATTGTACTGCTCAAACTGAAAACAATCATTTAAGTAAAAAATATTGAAAGAAATAACCAAATTGTCTTGTAATCAAGAAGCATAAGGATTGAGTTGTTTGATTTTCAGAAAAATAGAGGGCTCTGCAAAGATTAAATAGTGTATGACTTCATTTTCAAAAGGATATGGGACCAAGAGAAATCTCTTATTTCTCTATTTTTGTGGTAAGATTACAGACAGTATTCTTTCTTTTTTTTTCTTTAATTGCATTTTATTTTTCCAAAAACATGCAAAATTTTCAATATTCCCCTTTGTAAAACCCTCTCCTTCCTCCAGACAATAAGCAATCATATATAGATTAAATGTAATTCTTTTAAACATATTTCCATATTTATCATACTGCACAAGAAAAATCAGATCAAAAAAGGGAAAAAAAAACATGAGAAAGTAAAATAAACCAAGCAAACAAACAATAGGAAAAAAAAAGAATACAGATGGCTCTTTCCATCCCAAGCCTATTGGAATTGCCTTGAATTACCTCATTGTTGAAAAGATCCAAGTCTCTCATAGCTGATCATCACATAATCTTGTTGTTGTATACAGTGTTCCCCTAGTTTTGCTTATTTGCTCAGCATCAGTTCATCTAATTCTTTTCTGGTCTTTTTTGGAGTCAGCTTGCTCCTCATTTCTCATAGAATAATAATATTCCATTACATTCATATACCATAATTTATTTATCCATTTCCCAACTGATGAGCATTCACTTGCCATCCATTTCCTTGCCACTACAAAAAGGGCTGTTATAAACATTTTTGCACATGTGGGTCATTTTCCCTTTTTAATGATCTCTTTGGGATACAGATCCAATAGGGACACCAGATAACATACACTCACTCTCTCTTTCTCTCTCTCTCTCACTCTCTCTCTCTCTCTCTCTCTCTCTCTCTCTCTCTCTCTCTCTTTATCTCTCTCTCTCTTTACCTGCCCTCTAGTGAAGACATAATATAATTAAGAGGACAAGTATATTAGACTAGAGATTAAAACAATAACAATAAACAAAGTCTGAAGCAATGATGAATTTCTCAGAAGATTAGACTAAACAATTTTAGATGAGAATTGGCCTTTCTTATCAAAATTAAACATATTTAGCAATGTGTTCTAGGGCAGTATGCTGTCAAAATTGTTCCTCCCCAGAGATAGGACATAGTGAGAGTTTGCACTCTGATTATCCATTTACCTAATGTAAGCATAATTTGGGTCTTGTCTGGATATTCAAAAAAGCTGTCATTTTTGCTCCTGGATTACCATGTGACAGAGCTGAGAAGATTTGTTACTTTGGGGCAATGAAGAATCTCCTTATTAATCACTGATTAGGAAGAACTGACAACTTGGTGAATATTTAAAATAATGGTCCTACCTTCATTATTCTCTCCTGAGGAAGGTGGACTGGGTCAGGTCTACTTGGAATTGCTTCCTATAAAGGACTGGGGAGGGAGGACTTGTCCTTTTCTCTACCACTATTTCCATGCAGCCATGAGCATGTAAGACACATCTTCCTTCAGAAATATCTGAGCCCAAGTTTAAGGTTGCTGTTTTTGTGCTCTTTTCTGATTTTAGGGAAATATCTTTTCCGATAAGGACATGTTTACATCTGAAGATGTCAATTTGAGAAGTCAGGAGCCCCTGAATCTTTCTGTTTGGAGTTGGCTGGTGGGAAAAGGCTGGAGTTTCCATTAATTCTTCTAGTGTGTTTGGGTAAGATAATCATCAACAAGAAGTTAAACCCAAATTTGTTCATTTTACCAGAAGACACGGACTTGAAATTGTTTGGAAAGTGCAGAACCAAGATGAAAATAGCCATGGTTACGCTGCAAATCTCAGAACTTTTTATGTTCTGATGAAATTTTACATATTAGCTTTACGGAACAGAATAATAATAATAACTGATGCTTGATTAAGTTTGTTTGTAGCAAATGTAATTTGTAAATGTTTGTTTCTTGCAAGTCTTTGTGTTAATCTTTTCTTATATGTAAAAGACTTTAGCGTAAAAAGACTAAGGTCTCCCATTGCAATTAGGCCCATTTCCAGTCATCCTGATCTATATCTTGCCACTGGACTCAGAAGGCTCCAGAGGAAAGAGTGAGACACATAACTTTGCACAGTCTTCCCTCACTTAAATCCAATACCCTGGCAACTCATGACCTTCCTGATGTCATAGTCCTCTTCAAGAATAAAGAAAAAACAACAAACAATCTTATGTATGTAGCAAATAAATGTGACCTTATCTTCTGTTGACTGTCATTTTTCTCCTATAAAGAAACTCCTCTTTGCCTCTAGCCAGTCCAACCCAATTTATCCAGGATGTGTTGAATTCATTATTGTTCCCACTTATTTTTTCTCTATACATATTTTCCCACTTGCCAGCAGCCTTTTTCATAGTGGAGATGTCTTTCTCCAGTGACCTTTCTTTTTAGTGTGTCCTAGGCCTCAGTACAATTTCATGAGGTGCCCAACTCATGTTCATTTCACTCCTGGATTTATTTTACTGTCTAGACTTTTCTACCTCCTTCCCGGCAGTTTTAGCTCCACATGAGTACCTTTTTGTCCTATTATCTCCTCACTTTTTTGTTCCTTTTAATGTGTTGTTGTCTTTATTACAATATAAGCTCTTCAGGGGCATAGACTGTTTTTTTGTTTGTTTATGTTTCTAGCATTTAGCACTGTGTTTAGTATATAGTAAAATCTTAATAAATGTTTGTTCTTTCTTCCTTCCTCCTTCCTTCCTCCCTCCCTCCCTCCTCATTGTAAATATTCTTTTTCTGGGAACAAAACATCTAGAATACTGAGGGAAATAATTGTCACCTTACTTTCCACAAATTAGAAAATATATAGAATTTTAAAATTAGAAAATGAATAATCATTGCTGTGGAAAGACAGACACACACTTCCAGGCTTCAAAGTATATTATAAAACAACAAACATCAAAATCATTTGGAACTGGTTAAAGAATTAAAAAGTAGATTAATGGAACAGACTAGCAATAGAAGAAATAAATATTTAAACTCAATGATATAGTTTAAAAGAACAAATTATCTGGAAAGAGCTCTCTCTTTGGCAATAGTAGATGCTTAATTAATGTTTACTGACTGACTGATTAATTAATGTTTACTGACTTAGTAGACTAAGATCTACTTGGAAACTGGAAAAAAGTTTGGCAGAAATTAGGTTTAGATCAATATTTTAAGCTATATTCAACAATAAATTCAAAATGAATGTTGTTTTTGTTGATGTTCACTCATTTCAATCATGTTTAACTCTTTATAATCCTGTTTAGGATTTTTTCTTGGCAAAGATAATGGGGTGTTTTTTCACAAAATAATATAAATATTACATGAAAATATGTTATATATTTTATGTAATATATAACATAATATATGTAATATATTATATAACAAAATAATGTGATATTATATAACAAGAAATGTTCATTTTTTTATTGTATGAAATTGAAAAACTAAAAAACTTAAGGGATCTAGATAAGAAGATAAGCAATCTATTGGAGAAAATCTTTATATCAAATATTACTAATAAGAATTTTATATCTAAAAAACTTTAACAACTATAGCAATAATCCCTTTACCCCATTAAGAATAGTCAATTTTAGAAGAATTGTAGGGGGAAAAGAGTACCAATTCATTGTTAGTGGAGCTATGAATTGGCATAATCATTTTGTAAAGCAATTTGTAATTACGCAAAGAAAGTGACTAAAACATTCATACTTTTTAATCTAGAGGTTATACTCTAGTGGGAAAGACTCTATGTATACAAAAATATTTATAGAAGCACTTATTACAGTTGCAAAGAAATGGAAACAAAGTGGATGTCCATTCACTGGGAAAAGACTAAATGCATTGTGGTATATAAAGATAATGGAATTTTACTCTGTTTTAAGAAACTAAAAATATGATAGTTATAGAGAATCTGAGAAAGGCTAACTATATTGAATGAAGAAAATAATGTAAATGGATATAATACCAATAAAAAAATCAAAACAGTGAAGTGAAATTGTAAAAACCAAGTTTGACCTCCAAAAAGATACACACACATACACACACACACACACACACACACACACACACACACACACACACACTGAGTGAATGCACTGAGAAAGATAGATAGATAGACAGATAGACACTTTCCACAGATCCTTTATGGAAGTGAGATTCTTATTGATGTGGAACATTGCATATGGCACCAGATTTTTTTTAGTTTCTTTTTCCCAGTGTACATTGGTTTTGCTGAATCTTTTCTAGTCCTTTTTTTCTTTTATTCATTGTTATAAGGTATGCCACTTTATGGATAAGAGAAAGGTTTAAAGAAGAAATGTATGTGATGTGAAAAATAAAAGATACCAATAGTAATCTACTTAAAAAAAAATGATCCTTCTGGTTCTATTCACCTCATTCTACATCAGTTCATAAAGATGTTCTTAGGTTTTAAAGAATCCATATCTTTTACCACTTAAGTTGTTAACTGATTGTCATATAAATGGGCATAATAGTTTGTAATTAATTTTTTCTTCACCTTTTCTGAATTCTTTTTATTTTTGCTCCAAAAATTTTTATTTTCTCACTTTAAAAAATGTTTTTGCTTTTTGATGTATTTTTTTTAAAAAAATAGCTAGATTCTTGGCTTTTTTTCTTTTTTTTTTCTTTTCTTTTCTTTTCTTTTTTTTTTTTTTACCAATTCAATATTTATTCTACTTTAAATTTTGTTGATATCTTTGATTTTCAGAATTTCTATTTTGGCATTTTATCTGTTTTTTTTTCTTTTTTTCTTTTTCCCTTTTTAGTTTTCTTAATTTATTTATTTGTTTTCTTCTGTTGATGAAAGTGTTTAAAATTATTTTTTAAATTCTTCATGTGTTTTTTTTACTAGTCTCAAAATTGTTGGCATATCTTATTAATTTTCTTTAATGAAATTACCAATCTTTGACTCACCAATAATTTAATATTACTTTTAATCTTTTTTTTTCCAACAGTCTTTATTGGTTATATTTTTATGGTGGTGTAGTCAGTATAGTATTTATGTAATGTTTCTCTTTTTATGTATTTGTAAGTGAAATTTTTATATACTAATACATGGTCAATATTTATAGAGGTTCCAAGTACAGCTGAGTGATTATCTGCCCTTTCAAAAATAATAATAGCCTTTTACATTGGATTTTTTTGGAGGGTGGGGCGGGGAAGGGAACATTTTTGGCTTTTGCTCTAGAGCAAGAAATTGAAAGTAAAGGAATGAGGAGTATTAAGCAATGTTAGGACAGATAGCAAGATAACCTGGGTAGATTACCTACTAAGATGTAAAGCCTGTTGTGCTCAAGCTGTCAAGGATAGTCAGGTGTATTACTTTTCAGAAATTGTAATGCCTCTTTAATGACTTCAAACTTCTCCCAGAAAGAAAAAGGAAGGTTTCCAACATGTTAAGTGGATTGCCTGCAGTAAGCTCATGGGAAGACATGGACAAGATTGCTACAGATTGGGTGGGAATAAATCTGAATGGAATGTGATCTGTATCATTCAAGAGAACATAGTGACTGATGAGGTCATGGATCCATTGGGCTATTATTAAAGAAAGAGTGATGATCCAATGTGTCAAATGCCAAGAAGAAATCAGGAAAATTCCTTGAATCTAGAGTCAAAGGAACTGAATTTGAATCTAGGTTCTGCTATTTATAATATGTAATAGAGTATGTAACTTTGAGTAAAACATTTAGCCTCTCTAGTTTTCAGTTTATAAAATGTTAGCCATGAGTTATATTACCACTAAGATCCCTTCCTATTCCAAAACTATGATCCTACAGTAAAAGTTGGAAAATGGTCAATAGAGAGGAAAAATTAAATAATTAAGATATCTGAGATAGATTAATGGAGGAACTTGAATGAAATGCAATTAAAGGTATATATGTAGAAGCATTAATTTTTTTATTTTTAAAATAGTTATTCTTTATTTATTCTAACATTCATTTAATTTTAAATTCTCTCCCTCCTCTCAGTATCTTTTCCCTGCTTGAGAAGATATGCAAAACGTATTAGAAACACTGAAAAAAAAAAAAAAGCAAGAAAAATAAAGTTACAAAAGTATGCTTCAATCTATCATCAGAGTTCACTAGTTCTTTTTCTAAAAATAGCATTTTTCATGATGAATCCTTTGAAATTGTCTTGAATCCTTTTATTGATTAAGGTAGCTAAGTCTTTCACAGTTGATCATTACAATGTTCCTGTTATTTTGTACAATGTTTTTCAGGTTCTGTTCACTTCACTTTAGAGTCATTAACTTAAGCAAGAAGATGTGAAACCTCTTCATTTGGTCTACTGGGATTAGAGGGAAGGAGAAGGCATCAAGTCAATAAGTATTTATTAAGTTCTCACTGTGTGCCAGGCACTATATTAAGCACCAGAGATACAAGTTCCTAAACTGGTTTGGGTCTATGCAAGAGTAGACTTTACTTTTATCAGCCAACTGGAAAGCTCTATTGATTCAAAGCGGCAGAACTATAGGTTACCCTTTGGTTTTGGTTTCTTGCCTTGCTTATTCTTCTGCAGATTAGGTTAGCTACTGGAAGTGAACTCCTGCTTAGGATCTGACCCATACCATTGTTGTTTCTAGTTTCCTAACTTTCTCTTTTCTTGGTTTATTGCCCAAGGCCTCCATACCTGGGAAGAACAACCCCCCATTTCACCATGCAGAGGTCCCCTTCCTACTTTTCTCTAGGTATGTGTTCCTATAATTGGATAGTGGGCAACAAAGCTTCCAGTTAGCACTTGTCCCCACTGCAGTGCCCAGGTATGGATTTGATGGCACTCCAGTATGAGCCTGAAGCTTCCTTTGAGCTGGGACGTAACTTCTCCCTTTGTACTATAATGCTCCACTTCTAATGCCACTGCCCAACCTTAGTTTCTGCAGATCTCATGGTCTGTCTCCTTATATTGAACAAAAGAGTCCTTATGGCTTTGTCTGAATCAAGTCCAGGATTCAGCATTTCATAGATCTATTATGTTAGGAAATTATGATGTTGTGTTATGAGTTATGAAGAGTAGCTCAATTGCATAGTTTTCTTCTTCTAGGAAATCATGGCTCTACTCCTGCACTGGGGATACAAAGAAAGAATACACACACACACACACATGTATACGTATGCATATGTGTATACATATACACAGATTTATGTATAAAATATGCATACACATAAACATGTATGCATGTATGCACACATGTGTGCATGTGTATACACACAGAATAAATTGGTGACAATCAACAGACGGAAGGCATTAACATTAAGGAAAAAAAAAAACAGAGAAACCAGGAGGCAGAGACAAGGAGGGAGAGAATTTTCAGCATGAGCATAGTTGGTGAAAAATCACAGAATCAAGAGATAAGATGTTTTTAAAGGAACAGTAAGAATTCCAGTGACACTCACAGATTAAGTACAGGAAAGAGACTAAAGTAGAAGACCGGAAAGGTAGGAAGGAGTTCAATTATGAAGAACTTCAAAAAACAGACAGAATATTTTATATTTGATCTTCAAGGTATTAAATAGGAAGTGGCATGATCAGACTTGTGCTTTTGAAAACATTAAAAAGTTTGTAGTGTTTTTTCTTTTATTCAGTTTTGTTTTCTGTTCCAAATTCTCTCCCTCCCCCTTCATCTTCTTCTACCCAATAAGAAGGCAAGAAAAATAAGTAACTATATATGGACATGCAGAGCAAATTTCTGGATTAGCCAAAGCATTGAAACCTTTAAAAGAATAGAAAGTGGAAGTTCAGAAAGTTCAGTTTGCAAGACCACAATCATTTTAGTCAAATAGAAGGTGAGGTTTCCTGCTAATAATAATAACTTTGGGTAAAGCTGGGAATTGGAGGAAGAAAAAGGAAGATTTCAATAGTCATTTTAGAAGCACAGTAGAATATTAATGAAAGATTTTTAAAAATTGCTGCCCATCACTGAAAGTCTACTGAAGCTAAATAGTATAAATGTCTAATTGACCCTTTTAGTATAATTTAATTATTTCTTTGAATGGCACTTAGCAACTCATATGCAGGAATAGAGGAGGCAAGTGGCAGGAATTAGCTAGGATTGAGAGTTAGCTCAATGGAAAAATGGAGATGTCAACTGAATAAGGGATTCAAGAGGAGGGAAAAGGGCATTACTGAAATGTCTGACCATAGAGTCAAGACTGGAGAAGGAAAAAATGAGGTCAGAGAACATTGAAGACTTAGTAGAATAGGGAAGAATCAAGACACCAGGGGTTATGATTAGAGTAAAGAACATACATGGAAGAAATAAGGGAGTAGATGATTCAGGAATTTCAGAGTTCAAGATTTTGAAGGTAAAGTAATTTCAAGTGATTGGTAAGTGACTGAACTATGATGATAATGAAGGTCATAGGAGTCAAGAAGTCCAATAAAATATAAGGTCAATGTACTGAATAGATGTGTATGAGTGAATCAAAATCTCTGAAGGAGAAAACATGGGAAAATGAGCAAAACTGAGTCAAGAAGTAAAATAAAAGTAAGAGAATGACTATGAAGGTAATCATCAGATAACAGTAACAAAGATTGGGAGGGATAATACAACACCAGAGCACAGATTTCAAAGGATGTGTTGCTAAGGTAGTACATGATTACAATAGAATTATTACAATAGAAATGACCAAGCAGGATGATTTCAGAAAAACCTAGAAAAACTTACATGAACTGATGCAAAGTAAAGTGAGCAGAACCAGGAGAACAGAGTAACAGTAATATTATAATAATGATTAACTATAAAAGACTACTTAGATTAAAATAATGATCTTAGACAATTGCAAAGAACCTTTGATGAAAAATGCTACCTATGGTCAGAGAGAGAATTCTGAGTGCAGATTGGAGCATATATTTTTCACTTTACCTTATGTTTCTTAATTTTTATTGTACTTTTTGCAACATGATTAATATGAAAATATATTTTGCATGATTTCACATATATAATTGATATGATATTGCTTGCCTTCTTTGTGGTGGAGAAGAGGGAAGAGAAAATTTGGAACTCAAATTATTTTTAACAATTGCTAAAAATAAGCAAACTAATAAATGGAAAGATAAATGAATGAATAAATTAATTAAAAAAGGATTGTTGAAGGATGGTAAGAAGACAAGAGTCTGAGAGTGACAGTGAGAAGCAAGGAATAGGTTGTTAGAAGACTACCTTTTCAGTCACAAGTTGGACTAGATAGCCTCACAGATCTCTTCCAACTTTGAAATCAAGTGCTTCTATATGCTAGTTCTGTGTGATGGTATTAGAAGGGCAAGATGAGGCCTACATTTAAAAAGGCAGCTAAGATATGAAGTCTTCAGGGGAAGGTCAGGTGTCACTTCATATTAGTAGATGAGAGGTGTACAGGAAGAAAAAAATTCAGAATGAAAAGGAATTTGTTACCAATCAGACAGTTTCCAAAGGACAGTAGAATGAGTGGACAGAGGAGAGGAGAGACTACAGGAAATGAAGCAGAGATGAATAGGGATGAAAGTGTAAGGGGAAGTAGCTAGATAATTGGGCTTATTGTGTATGGTGGTGCACATGTATGATTAGGATTAGATTAGTAGGACTATGGGAAATGAGCTGGAGGGGTGAATTAGTTATAAGAGAATGGGGAAGACATAGCAGAAACAGATGTCTGCTTATATTGTTGGTGGAAACACATCAGTAGCAGATTTCACAGTCTAGTTCATCACCCCCTTTGTTTTCCAGGCTTATCTCAGGATTCCTCCTGCCACTAAGAGAATTTAGACTATCAGTGACAAGTAGGCAAGGGCCTGAATTACTAACCTCAGAATATGCTCCATCAATTCAATTCAATCCATTTTTATTTAATTCTACAAGTATTTGTTAAGCATTTACTATATGCCAGACACTATGATAAGTGAGTGGTATATTAAACAAAAAATGAAAACAAACCCTCACTTCAAAGAGATTATATTTTGTTGGTAGGAAATAGCATATGCACAAATAAAATAAAAATATATGTAAATTTCATTGGCATAGAATCTCCCCATCAGGAGACTATCTGTATTAATGTAGGTCAGTATTTATTTTAAGTTTGTTTTATTTGCCTGGGATACTAAGAGGTTAAGTAAATAGCATAGTCATCACACAGCCATTATGGATTAAAGGCGGGACTTGAATTCAAATATTTCTGACAACAAGCCTACTCTTCCATGATGATTGTCATAAATATATAAAAAGAAAAAATAGAGTAATATTTTGTAGGGTAGCACTAAAAAGTGAGGAAGGGAATATCAAAAAGGGTCTTTTTGCCAAAAGCATTTTTATTTTTATTTTTTATAATAAAAATAATTTTTTACTTTTGAAAACACATGTAAAGTTTCAACATTCACCCTTGCAAAATCTTGTGTTCAAAATTTTTCTCCTTCCCTTCCACCTTTCCCCCTCCCCAAGACAGCATGTAATCCAATATAAGTTAAACATGTACAATTCTTCTAAACATATTTCCACATTTGTCATGTTATGCAAGAAAAATCAGATCAAAAGGAGAAAAAACACACAAGCAAACAAACAATAACAACAAATGCTTTTATCCACTTTTAGTCTCCTTAGTCCTCTCTCTGGATGTGGATGGCTCTTTCTATCACATCGATTAGAACTGCCTTGAATCACCTCATTGTTAAAAAGAGCCAAGTACATCAGAGTTTTATGTTGTCACATAATTTTGTTGTTGCTGTGAACAATGCTCTCTTGGTTCTACTCACTTCACTTAGTATCAGTTCATGTAAGTAAGAATACTTTTAAACATAGATTCATCTGTGATATTCACATTTCAATCTGAGGACATACCAGTGCCAACTGATATGAACACTGAAGTTCTTTCTCCTAATGAAAAAAGCTCTCCATCTCAACAAGGTAAGAGTTCACTTTAGTTGATTAAAATCTATTTAAAACTGAGTATGCCAATTTGATGGGCAACTGGTGGTGAACTGGTTAGAGTTTGGGGCCTAGGACAGGAAAACTCCTGTTCCTGACTTCAAATCTGGCCTCAGACACTTATTAGCTGTGTGATTGTGGGCAAATCACTTAACCTACTTACTTCAGTTTCCTCATCTGTAAATTACCTGGAAAAGGTATCTTTGTAAATATCTTTTATTTACATGCTATTATATACATATTACATACTATTATATACATATTACAAGCATCCATATATACAAAGGTATCTTTGTAAATAAAAGATACCTTCTAGTATCTTTGTAAAGAAAACCTCAAATAGGATCACTGAGAGTCAGATGACTAAATAACAACAAATACCAACCTGATTTGTAGTTATATGTACACACACACATGTTTAATATAGGAATATACTTTTGTGATAACCTCTTGTTTGAGTTTAACTTTGTTTGACTCTGGCCTGCCTAAGTTTGCCTTTTACTTGATCTTTAATCATGCTGACCTCAGAATCTGATATCATCTCTTGTCTGGACTCATGCCATTGTCCTGCATTTTGCTGGTTTTGAATTTCCAGACTGCCATTTGCCTACAATAGCATCTCATTTGTTCATAACACTCATCAAACAACCTTACCTATTTGGAACATAGCTAAAGCTTTGCAATCAGACAAAAAAAAGACTTCTGAGTCATCAAACTGGATATCACAAAGTCCTTTTACTTTATTTATATAGGAGAGGACACTCCAACCCATCTTCTTACATGGTACCTATTTATTCTTATTTTGTACACAATTTAGACAATCTGGATAAACTGCCTTTCTTAGCCCAGTTAAAATAACAAATTGCAAGAGGTTGTAGAAACAGAGACATTGATAATGAAAAGTGACAATTAACAAACTATGAGTAAGGTGATCGGTTGTAAAAAAAAAAAAATAATAATAACAGATAGATGAACCCACCAGCACCCCAAATCACAGAATTGGGGGAATATTTAGTGTAGAGACAAACACGTCTCTATATCTTCATAGTCCTAAAGGGCAGCACTATCTTGCAAGTATAACATAATAATTGATGTGTAATTGTGACCTTGAATCATGGAGAAAAGGTATACTGTGTTCAGTATAAATAAGGCAAGGAGGTGTATGATACATTTTAGAAACATTTCAGATTGGGTCAAATGATCTCAGAACTCTCCCAGCTCTAAATCTATGAACCTATCCGCAATTGGTTTTTAAATTTTTAATTGCCATTTAAAGAACAGATTTTCAATTATCAGAATAATTAATTTATGTGGAACACCCTATTCCCCAATGATATGAGATGAAATAGAAGTTACTGTGTTGCCTCAGACTACATTGGCCATAGAATTTCAAACATTGTCTTTTTTTCCCCTTATGTTGTGCTCCTGCTCAATTCTGTAAATTCTATCCACCAGTTCTCTCCTTTAAGGATTGGAACTCTGTTTCTGTCTCAACTAGTTCAGGGGTCCTATTTGACATGGCCACAGAAATGAATCACATCAATAAAAACAAGTTTTTCCCAAGGGCACCAACATTTACAAGAGTTGCTAATTGCACTTTCAGTCCTTCCTTAACAACTGAATTTAGCATTTACTTAAAAATTACAGAGTATCTTTATAAGTGATTTTATTGGTGAAATTCTCAGAGAAGAAATTCCTTCCGACAAAGCAGATGTACATTTGTTTTGTAGTTAATAATATCAGAAAATCATTCAGCTCACTGAGAAATTAAATGATTTGCCCAGATTCATATATCTGATGTGTGTTAAAACCAAGGGTCCTCTCTATCTATTATTGCCAGAAAGCTTTTCATTAGTAATAATTAAAGTGTTAGTTAATCAATATACTTTTATTAAGCTTCTACTGTGTGTCAGGCACTGTTCTAAGCACTAGAAGAAATACAGAAAGGCAGAAGAATTCTCCCCTTTTCTATATTCTCTCCATGGCAGTATCTCAGAGGAGTTCCTACATATACCAACTCTGCCCTTCCACTTCTCCATCTCTTGGTGACAGCAGACTCCAAAGTGACCAAGG
Organism: Myrmecobius fasciatus; assembly: GCA_023553655.1. Lineage (NCBI taxonomy): Eukaryota > Metazoa > Chordata > Mammalia > Dasyuromorphia > Myrmecobiidae > Myrmecobius > Myrmecobius fasciatus. The sequence goes on from JAJPUD010004456.1 coordinate 15,753, forward strand.
TTTTCTGCAATGCTCTTTCCTTATAACCTTTATGAATTCAGGATGTGATTACTGCTTCTTGTTTGATGGCAAAAATTGCCAGTTACAACTCTGACACCTCAATCATGGGCAAGTAGATAGATTACAATAAATATTATGATTTAGGCAGTCTAGATGATTATGAACAGCTTTTCTAGGTCTAAATCTATGACTATCTAAAGTTAGTTTAAAAAATTTTAAGCAGCAGACTTTAAACATTAGCTTAAATAAGTTAGGTGAGGCAGCTAGTTGGTACAGTGGATAGAACCCTAGGCCTGTAGTTAGAAAGACCTGAGTTCAAATTCTGCCTCAGACACTTGACACTTAAGACCTTGGACAAGTCATTCAACTCTGACTATCTTACCAAAAAAAGAAAGCAACAGCAAAACTTTGATTTAAATATGAAATTCAAATATGATTTAAAAATGAAATTCAACACTTAAGGTGACTACATATCACCACAATTCAAAAGATTAGGTAGAGCTCTTTTTAGCAGAGACTTTATTTTTTAAAAATATGACTTAATGATGCTTTTAATTTTCATTTTAATTCTCACCTTGTGGTAAAGCAAAGTAATTGAGCAAATATCCAAAATAGCAATCTGATCTGACAGTGTATACAATATTCCATCCTTGTAGTTCTCTACCAAAGTGACATGGGGGATTGCATTTGTTCATTTGTCCTAAGGAACATTCATTGAGTTTTAAGTTTCTCAGTAATCAGTTTCCTTTTGGTGAACTTTTCTATTTCCCTAGTACCTCCAAGTTGTTGTTCAATCATTTTATAGTGTTTGACTCTTCCCGACCCCATTTGACAAAGATACTGGAGTGGTTTGCCATTTCCTTCTCCATTACAGATGAGGAAATACATAAATATGGTTAAGTGACTTGCCTGACAAGTGACAAGTGCCTGAGGACAGATTTAAACTTAGGAGGATGCATCTTTCTAACTCATCAGTATAGGATCTTTGACCTCCTTTTTTTTTTTTTTTTTTTTTTTTACCTTAATGGGATCTTCTCTTCATAATCAGGTTGGTGGAGCCCTCTCCTAGGGGCTTACCATACTGATGATGATCTCAGTATGGACACCCAGTCAAATTAGCTCACTATAGCTTAGAACTCTTAAGCCCTAGTGATCCATTAGCCTTAGCCTTTCTGGAGATTACTGGGATGTACCACCAAACCTGACCTTGTCATTTCATTTCAAAGTCTTCTGGGACTTACCATCTTCCCAGACCACTAAACCATCTTATCTAACCCATCCAGCACACAAAGAATTCTTGGGTCTACCCATATACTCTGATGCTGTGCCCTTAGGACTTCCAGGCCTTTATTATGTACTATACTCTGTTTTAAGTGTTATCTCCTTTAATCAATGTGTAAGCTTCTTCAGAGCAGGATCTATCTCATTTTTCATTATATCTTTAGCATTTGATACAGAGCTTGGTCCATGGTGAGAAATTAATAAATGTCTTTTTTCATTTGTTAATTTATTCATTCATTTACAAAAAGATTGCCTGTGAGCATTCTGAACATAGATAAGGCAGAGAAGGAAAAAGCTAATGTTTCAAGCTAAGACCTAAAACCAGTAGGATCTTTAACACTATCCTTTCAGGGTAATGGGTCAGCATGAAGCCCTATAGCTCACTGCACAGGGAGACAGAGCCAGGAAATGGATACTTAGCTTCTAAAAAGACTAAAGAATAGATCTGGCACCTTAGCACAGTGATTATAGACTAGAACTAGAAAAGGAGATAACACCACTACAATACTCTGGCAATCTACTAGAATAAATCCATAGCAGAAACGCACAACAGGTAGATATTCCATGTGCTATAAATCCAAGAAGCCTGAAGTCTTCTCTCAGTAAAAATAAACAATTAAAAAAATAGGGAAACTACATTATTCCAAAAGGCACTATAGACAATGAATTAATAGCAGTATTTAACATTTATGCACTGAATAGCATAGTGTCTAATATTTAAAGGAAAAGTTAATGAATTTATAGGGATAAATAGAAAGAAAAATATAATGTAATAATTCAGTGAGACCCTCTTGAAACTAGCAAATTTAACAATAAGATAAATAAGTAAGAAGTGAAGGACCTAAATAAAATCTTAGAAATCAGATATGATAAATCACTAGCAATCCCTTATGGAACTGAATAAAAGAAGAATGTATTTTGAATCCATTGGCCATCACTTTTATTCCCTGGATCAAAACTCCCTTCCCTGGCTAGTATTCCTTTATTTATGTCATCTTCCTTCATTAGAATGTAATTGTAATTACTTGAGGAAAGGGACTATCTCATTTTTTGTATTTATATCCCCAGAATTTTGCACAATTTTTTGGAAAAAAGGCAAAGAATAATGTTTTGTTTTGTTTTTCATTTATTCTTCCTGCTCTTCAATTCTAGGTTCAATTTGTTGTTGATCTATTCTCTATGTACAAACAATGATGAATGAATTCTATAGTTTGTTTATCTGTGTGTCATAATTTAGGCAATATGACATGCTTCATCTTCTTGAACTTTCTTGTAGAGATGCTTAGGCCAAACTCTTCTGAGTAGTTACAATAATTTTTCAGGAGGCTCTGCAATGACATAGAGCTTAATACAACCTTCATAATCACATCAGCAAACAGGAGCATTTGGAGGACTTAACTATTCACAGACAATCTTTCTTCGACCTGGATTTTTCCTGCATCTTCACCATAATGGTGGTGATCAATACTGGCAAGTCTATATTTCCCTTTTTTTTTTTTGTTTCAACTAATGTTTATGATCTAGAGGTCATCAAACAAAATTATTTCTATAATTACATCTTTCAAGGCACATTAAACAATTTGGAAGTATGGATGGAAGATACTTGGTTGAAAAAATGTAATATTTTATTTTATCAATATTTTATCAAGTCAATTATTGAGTGTCAGACATTGTATTAAGTTCTAGAAATAAAAAGAAAGGGAAAAAAAAAAAAAACAAAGATCTCCAAAGGCAATTGGCACTACTATTTCCTTCACATACACACACACACACACACACACACACACACACACACACACACACACACACCTTGGATATTTGAGCAATCAATCAATCAATAAACATTTATGAAGTGCATTATTAGCAACACTGGCAAAGATATGAGCAGACAGTCTATGAAGAGAAAAATGACCCACAAAGAGAAAAACCATCAGAAAGCAAAGAGCTCTCACTAGGCACTGATCAGACTATGCTCATTGAAAGTAAAATGTAAACAAACTAATGAATAACTGATTTGAAAATGTTTTAATGAAGGTTATCCAGAGATTGTAATCATTTTACAATTCTTCAAAGGTTAGGGTTAGGTTATGATTCTTTATTATTTAGTAATTCCTTTTCTGTAAAGGAATAAAATTGCATGTTTGATATCTAATTTCTGTTTGTACTGTAACTTTTATACTTCCTCCTCTCCCCCACGGGGAAAGGACTTCTTAGGCTAGAGCTGAAAATAGAATTGTTGCCTCTGGAGTCCAAGGTGTGAGGTAAAATTAAAGCACAGAGAACATAGTCTCCCACTGAGAAGATAAAGCACTACACCTAGAGTAAACTATATAAGTCCTGTAAAGGACAGAGATTGGAAAAGATCAGCAGCCCTGTAGGCTTTACCTAGTGAGGCATGATTAGTCATTGTGCTAAGCCTGAAAGAGTCTCTCAAGCACAATTCCATCTGTTGATGTCCTTTCTTTTCTTCAAGGCCCAACTCAGCTGTCATTTCTTCCATGAAGTTTTCCATGACCCCTTTAACCCTAGTAAAAGTGGTCTCTCCCCTTTCATTTTTTTCTCAATATTTTTCTTGTACTTCTTTGAAATTATATCATTCTTCCTTACATATTGGTTTATTTGTGTGCCTGTCTTCCCTCCCCCTCATCCCAATTGATTAAAGTTGCTTTAGAGCATTTTATATTTCTCTTTGTATCCCAAAATCTAAAATAGTACTTTATGCTTATCTTATAAATATAAATGACATGGATGTTGTTTCCACCAATGCATACTGCAGGCTTCTGTGACAGTGTAGACAGTCTTTAAGAGTTGTGGCTAAAAATGGAATCACCTAGAATTGACCTGTAATTAGCCTTTAAGAATTTAGTTAGGTTTGAGTCTCACTTTAGAGATTGCCTAATGAAGGTATTTATTGAAGGATCTCTTCTGCCACCTGGTGTTCATGAAAGGAAACATTCAGAGACACAATAGATTAAATAGGAATGTTCTGTTGTATCTGAATGTAACTACCACATAGAAGTTCCTGCCCATTCAAGGGAATGTTTTCTAAAAATCCTTTAAAGATCTAATATACAAGATAAGATTTAATACACACATATAGTGGTCATTCTTCAATAAATAAGTCATCAAAGGATATGAACTGACCATTCTCAAAAGAAGAAATTTAAGCTATTAACAACTATATGAATAAATGTTCCAATTCACTAAGAGAAATCTAAATTAAAACAAACCCCAGGTTCCAACTCAACCTCCATTATACTGGAAAAGATGAAAAAAGAGGAAAATATCAATCATTGGAGAGGCTGTGGGAAGAAAGGTGCATAGTTGTCTGTGAGTTGATTCAATCACTCTGGAAAACAAGATGGAATCTTACCCAAAAAAAGTCACTAAATTATATATGCTAATACTGTTAGCTATATACCTCAAGGAGGTCAAGGACAGAAGGAAAAAACCTATATGCATAAAATAAATATTGTAGCACTTTTTATTGTAGCACAGAAGAATGGCTGAACAAACTGTGATATATAAATATCATGGAATTTTATTGTATCATAAAAAGTGAAGATATGACAGATTCAAAACATATAATTTTGAAGGGAACTAATATAGAATGAAGTAAACAGAAGCAAGATAACAATTTACATGATCACAAGTAGAGGAGAAAAAAACTCTTAAAGACCTCAGAAGTGATCAAGGCAGTACCTAATCATGACTTCAAAAGATGGATGAGAAATTTTATCTTTTTCAAAGAAAAGTGGTGAATTTGAAGCACGAAAAATAGATATGTGTTCTTAGAAATGTCCGATGTGTTGATTGGCTTTGCTTGTGTATATAGATATAGATATATGCTTACACACAAATACATATGTGTATAAAATGTATATATATGTATGTATGTATCTATCATCTATCTGTTTCTTTTCAGTGTGGGATGAAAGGGTTGGTAGATAATGATAGATATGAAAAGGTATATTATAAAAAGAAATAATGATGATGACAGTTAATGTTTATATACTGCTTTAAGTTTTGCAAAGTGCTTCACAGATATTATCTCATTTTGTAATCAGAAAAACCATGGGAAGTATATGCTACTATTATCATTTTATAAATGCAAAAATTGAGACAGACTGAAATTAAGTGACTTCTTCAGAATCACACAGCTAGTAAGTCTGAAATAAAATTTGAATGCAGGTCTTCCTGATTCGAAATCAGAACTCTATACAAAGTGTTACTGTTAGGACTTAACCGATTAGTAATCCAGTCAATAAACATTTAGCAAATGCCTATGGATATTTAAAAAAATAAAGGCAAAAGGCAATTTATGTTCTCAAAATCTTTCAGTCTAATCAAGGAGACAACAAGCAAATAAATATGTGCAAACAATATATATACACACACACATATGTGTGTGTGTTATGTACATATGTATACAGCACAGATGTATATAATATATAACATGCTATATGTAATGTGACATGTATAATGTAAATAGGAGAGGGAAGGCATTAGAACTGAGATTTGAGAAATGCTTCTTCTCTTAATTTTTAATTAACTAAATAAAATAATAGTGAACTTAAGTATACAGTGAGTAGGGAAGGAATAGAAAAAGAGGGGAGGAAAACAGAACAATTATTAACAACTTTTAAAATATTAAATCAAAAATAAAATTCATTCCAATGGGAAATATCCTGGGCTATATTATATATTTTGCCCTGGACCTATGATTTTTATCAGTGTAGCAATTCCAGGTATGGTAAATCCCTTTATTAGAGGAAATCATGGCTACAGAACTGAAAGGGACCTAAAAGGCCATGCAGTCTAATATTCTTGTTTTGTATGAGATAAATGAGGTCCATAAAAGCTAAGTAATTTGCCTAAAATTATACAGCAGAATATAAGGAGTTCTAAAAGTTTTACTACAGTTTTATTCCTTAATAGCTTCAAAAAGCACTAAGGCTTTTGGGATACTACATATTAAAAAGAGGGGAGGATTTGAACCCAGAGCTTCTGAATTAGAATTAATATTCTTTCTTCTATATTCCACTGCTTAATACTCTCATAATAGAAATGAGGAAATTGAGAGTCTTAAGAGAGTTGCCTAGAGCACTGGAAGTTTGTGACTTGCCCAGAGTCACACAGACAGTATGTGTCAGAGGCAGGATGCATACTTTTCTGATTCTAAAGTTGACTAATTTTTCTGTTGTTATATTGTATAAGTATTTATGTCCATATTTATGTCACATAAGTACTTATATCTATATTTATATCTTTATTGTTCTTATATGAATCAAGAACACATATGACCAAAAAAGAAGTTAAGTCTACTAGAATCAAAATCACATAAAATGTGATTCTTTTTAAAAATCAATTTTATTTTATTTTAGGGTCCAATTTCTTTTCTCTCAATTCTCCCTCCATGGAAAAAGAGTTGAAATACAAAAATCCCTGTTACAAACATATATAGTCAACAAGTTCCCACATTGGCAAGGTTCCAAAAAAAGTCTCAATTTTTACTCTGAGTTCATGAGCTCTCTATTAGTAAGTGGGCAGTATGTTTCATCTTGAATACTCTGAAATTTGGATTGTTCATTTGTATTATCAACATTCCAAAGTTTTTAGAAGTTATTTGCCTTTACAATAACACTCTTACTCTATGAATTGCTCTCCTGGATCTACTCATCTCTCTTAGTATCAGTTCATATAAGTCTTTCCATCCCTTTCATCATTTCAGACCACACAGTAGACTCCAACATGTCTTATTTTGTTCAATCATTCCTGTGTCTGGTGGACTCTATGATTCTGGTGAGGTAGTGAGAAATAAGAACCAAGAACAGCCTTAGTAATGTGATAGATTGCTGATTTTATTGAGAGAATAAGAGGATTCTTTGCTTTACTTTGGGTGGACCATGTATGAAGGATTTATGAATAAACATGGGCAAGAATGACCCATTTTGAGAAAGTGTGGAGGAATCATGATCTATGATGGTGAAGCACATGTTCACTCTAATAATTTTTAGAATTGCCCTGAGAAGCAATAAATTGGGAAATAATTGTTACATTTAAAGGCTCTGATAAAGGCCTCATTTCTAAAATAGATAGAGAATTGACTCAAATTTATAAAAACTCAAGCCATTCTCCAATTGATAAATGGTCAAAGGATATGAACAATTTTCAGATGAAAAAATTGAAACTATTTCTAGTCATATGAAAAGGTGCTCCAAATCACTATTGATCAGAGAGATGCAAATTAAGACAACTCTGAGATACAACTATACACCTGTCAGATTGGCTAAAATGACAGGAAAAGATAATGACGAATGTTGGCAGGGATGTGGGAAAACTGGGACACTGATACATTGTTGGTGGAACTGTGAACGGATCCAACCATTTTGGAAAGGAATTTGGAACTATGCTCAAAAAGTTATCAAATTGTGCATACTCTTTGACCCAGCAGTGTTTCTATTGGACCTACATCCCAAAGAGATCTTAAAGGAGGGAAAGGGACCCACATGTGCGAAAATGTTTGTGGCAGCTCTTTTTGTAGTGGCAAGAAACTGGAAATTGAAAGGATGCCCATCAATTGGAGAATGGCTGAATAAATTATAGTATATGAATGTCATGGAATATTATTGTTCTGTAAGAAACAACCAGCAGGATGATTTCAGAGAGGCCTGGAGAGACTTGCATGAACTGATGCTGAGTGAAATGAACAGAACCAGGAGATCATTATACACGGCAACAACAATACTATATGACGATCAATTCTGATAGACATGGTTCTCTTCAACAATAAGATGATTCAAACCAGTTCCAATTGTTCAGTGATGAAGAGAGCCATATACACCCAGAGAGAGGCCTGTGGGATCTAAGTGTGGACCACAACATAGCATTTTCACACTTTCTGTTGTTATTTGTTTGCATTTTGTTTTCTTTCTCAGTTTTTTTTCTTATTGATCCATTTTTTCTTGTGCAGCAAGATAACTGTATAACTATGTATACATATATTGGATTTAGCCTATATTGTAACATGTTCAACATATACTGGACTTCCTGCCATCTAGGGGAGGGGGAAGGGGATAGGAGGGAAAATTTTGTAACAGAAAGCTTTGCAAAGGTCAATGTTGAAAAATTACCTATGCATATGTTTTACTAATAAAAAGCTTTCAAAAAAAAAAAAAGAAAGAAATAGGTCTTGGGTTTTGATCGATTTCCTTTGTCTTTTTCAGGTTTAAGTGCATGGAGTGGGGTACTCAACCTGAGAGCTCCAGGTCAGATGTAACATTGTAGGTTAGATGTTGTAGCCAAGCCAATAGGGAAACCCTGAGAAGCCAGGGTCATGTGACACTAGTTCAAGGTGAGGCTTTGGATTTGAACTTGGTGTGTTATATAGGAATTGAGCCAAATTATGAATTTAACCCTTTATTCAGTGTGGAAATTGAAGTGGTATAAGAGGGAGAGCAGTAAGATTATGCCCTGGAAGCATTAAGTGAAATATTTGTATGTTTACTCTTATTATACCTTTGAAGTAAATCTTCCTTTGGAAAAGTTACTCTATTAAGTGATTAACTGGAATAGGTTTACTTGGAGAAACAATTGAGAGCAGCTTGAGCAAATGACAGAGATAAGAGGTGCCCTTCTCTTCTCTAAGCTCTTAAAGGTACTGGAGAATCCTGGAATGAGGGATGAAATATAGCATAGAGAGCTCTCAGAGAATAGAAACGAACTAATCCATATGAAATGTACAAAAAGACTAAGGGGTGGGGTGTCTGAATGATCTCAGAATTTTGAGAAGACCCTAGAAGAGGTCATGTCAACCTTTTACACAGTACATGAATTTCCAATATTTCAGATTAGGGATTATTCAGTCTCTGTTTCAACATTTCAATGATTTCATTAAGCAACCCCTTCTCTTGTTGGGCACCTTTGGCTATTACAATGATCTTCAGGTTGATCTAGTCTGCCTTGCTGTGATTTTCACCCTTTGATCTCTAATCTGCCCCCTGGAGCAACACAGAGCTAAACTGTTGTACTTTCTATATGATAGATCTATTTGGAAAAAAAATAATAAAAACTTTTACATGTCACTTCTTTTTTGTTGTTGTTGTTGTTCTCTAGATGAAGCATCCTCAATTCCTTTAGTTGTTAGTGATGATGATAAATAGTATTTATATATTATTTTAAGATAGCTTACTTTTTTTGGTAATAGATAGACAAATTGATATCCTCATTTCTCGGATGAGGAAACAAGCTCGAAGGGATCAATGTTACTTGCCCAGGAATGGAAGGTTAAGTTTGACTATAAATCTTTCAGGGATAAATAATGTAATTATTTCAAAGTTAATGATCAGATAGGAAAAGAGAAGGTAAATCAGAAAGGAGAGAGTCTCAAAGGTGGTTCAGTTTTGTGTACATAGGCAGGCTTGTCTGGGGGACAAAGTGTAGGTCATATTAATGACCTATGAAGGCAATCATTGATGACAATTCCAATGGCAAGCTGTATGATAGCAAGGGATAAAAATTGTTTTCAGTGCTCCCTCTTTCTGTTTTCCCTCCTTTTATTGTTCTATTTTTTCTAGTTATAAATCTTTTTAACTTTTTAAATACATATTTATTTATGAATCATGTTGAGAAAAAAATCAGAACAAAAAGGAGAGAAAAAAAAAAAAAAGAAAAAAGAAGTGAACACAGGATGTGTTGATTTACATTCAATCTCCATAGTTTTCTTTCTCAATGCAGATGGCATTTTTCTATCCAAAGTTTATTGGGATTGCCTTGGATAATGTTCCCTCTTTCTGTGGAAGACTAACTATTATTATTGTAAAATAAGATATTAATAGATATATGCTAGCCACAACAGAGGATTCTTGTAAAATGTTGAACCACAATTAATATGGAAGAAGAGCAAGTTTTTATCTACTTGGAAGATGGTTTTTCCACAAACCACAGTGAAGTGTCATACTGACAAAAGTACAATCCACTTGCCATGGGGCACTCAGAGAATTTAATACAAGGACTATATATCCTACATATGCAGCTTTCTAATTGGGAAGCTGCTCTTAGGCAATGGCACAATAAACATGAGTATTAACTCAAGATGCTTTGGAAAACAGATTATAAAGAATCTGGCCCCTTTCTACCTAGTGGGGAATTCTTTTAGAGCTACCTATCCATGCCATTGAGAGATCAAGCACTAGGAAAGCTGGCATTTGGCCCTGATAGCATCTTGGAGCCTTTCTCCTTTTTTTTCCCTGTTTTGTTGGCATTTTGTATTATTTGTTTTTTATCTTGAACTAGGGTCTTGAATTTTTGTTTAAGGGAGATAAATCATGAGATATAAATCTGAAAGAATATGAAAAATAATCTAGTCCAGTCCCTTTATTTTACAGACCATAGATTCCAAGAATTGAGTGTTCTGAGTCCTTCTTATCCAACTTATACCTGACTAAGCATCCCTTCTACATAATATGTGCTGACAAGTGATCTGATCTTTCTCTTACTATAGTCATTACTGTCCTCTGAAAACATTACAATTTATAAATGTTCTTGCATAAAGGTGATATCTAGAACTAAAATTAGTACTGATCAAGACTAATATGACATGAGCATTATTTTTTTCATTTTGGTCACTATACTGTTTTGAGCTTTAAACCATAGCATTTTGGGTTGTTAGGTTACCCTGTTGACTGCAATAGCTTGCAGACTATTAGTTCCCAGATATTTTTCATAGGTCTTTCACATGCTTCTTATCTAATACTTATGAAATTTATTGCATTTTGAGAACTCAGGTATATTTTATTCTAAATTGATTACTTATCATAGCATAATTGATGGAAATTGCCTGGGAGCCAGGAAGAGTTGGGTACAAGTCCTATCTTTGACATCTACTGCTAAGAATTCTCTAAGAAGTTTCAGAATAGTTGCTAATTTGATTCTCACTGGGAATTCCCTACAATAATGAAATTATGGATCAAGGAAAAAAATTATCAGTTGCCTAGATATATTTTTTGCATCTAGATTGGTTTTTTAATATGTCAATTAGATAATTGTCAGCTGAAAATTTGACAAGAACGCTTTCTGTGACTTCATTTAGGCAACCTATAAACAAATTGGCACTGGGCTATGGACAGTAGACACCACTCTCTAATTGACCTTGTCCTATTATTAGAGATCAGACAATTCAACCAATTTTGTGCTCATTTAATTCTACTATGATTTAACACACATCATTTCATCTGATCCACAAAAATAGATGACAGACCTTTCTAACACTTTGAAGATAGCTGGGAACACTAAACATTTAATAGGAGTGTTTGGCCAGTGGGCCATAAATTTTTTTTTTTTCTTTTTGCTGAGGCAATTGGGGTTAAGTGACTTGCCCAGGGTCACACAGCTAGGGAATGTTATGTGTCTGAGACCAGATTTGAACTCAGGTCCTCCTGACTTCAGGGCTGGTGCTCTATCCACTGCGCCACCTAGCTGCCCCATGGGCCATAAATTTTTAAATATATATATAGATATATTTCAAAACTATACTTCAGTATGATTGGTTTTCTTTGCAATTTATGTATTTCATTTAATCCATTTAAAAAGCAATATTTTGAAAAGCAGTATATAAGTTTCACCAAACTGACAAACAATTCATGAAACACAAAAAGGTTGACTCCCCTGATGTACCAATCTAGTTCCTCTTTCAAATGAGTTTAGTCTGACTTGAACTATTCTTCAAAAAAAAAAAAAAAAAAAAGGAAGTCAAGTACATGCTCATTAGTGACTTTTTTAGTATAGCATATGACAATAAAATAGTAAGATCATTCTCTTTAATGACAAATTTCTCTTTATTTCTACACCTAAGTAAATAGTTTCTATAAAGGGAGTAGAGTATCATCATATACTTATGAGGGGTAGCACAGTAAGGAATTTGGACTTAGTACAGGATAAATGCATTTCATTATATGAGCTAGTTTTTATCAACCTTCTAATATCTCTTTAAATTGTTCTTGATATTATTGACAGTTTTCCTACAGATCCACTGATGTGGTGGAACATTTTCCTTCTGCTTCTTGACAAGAAATTCCTCGATCTTGTAAGTCTTAAGAGTGAAAAAGTAGTCAGAATATATATGCCACAATGGCTTAGAAAAAAAAAAAATACTGGAAAGGACAGGTAAAGGTTCCCAGAAAGGACATAATCTCTTCTTGAGGAATCCATGTGGTCTTTTCTTCTATGCTTTCCATTTTTAAGTATTCACAAATCATTACTGAAATAATTGCCATGTTCTGGAATTTTGCTAAGGAATAGAAGCCAAGCTTATTGGCTCATTTGCAGACTCTACCCTCTTCCCTATTTTAAAAAATCAGGGCAATGTTTTGCACCCTGGCTTGCCCTGCAAAAATTAAGCTATGGGATTCTTCCTGTGTATTATCTGAATACTATAGAATATGTTCTTTCAAATTAAGAGTATGCACCAAATTTATAAACACCTTTTTTTCTCCATTTCTTTCCTAATGCTGTAATGAAGTATTCACTTGCTGCCAAATTTCCCATGATTTCTATTTTAGCTCCTGCTTCCTTCTTATTGGTCAGCATTAACTACAGAATAACAATTGCCTTTGTTATTTCCTTTATCTTTTAAAGTTTAAACTAACCATTAAAGCAAGTCACATGTATTCATGATACAGCTGTTGGCAGAGAAAGAGTTTAGGCAGATGTCCAAATTGTTAAAGTTGCTCATTACTGAAATATCACCAGTCTTTACCACATTTGTGATTGTTTCCCAGAACACCTTGTATAATTCCTCACCAAAGTGAACTGAAATATATTTTCCTGAAAACATTGTTTCTTTTTATTTCTCCATTGAGCCTCACTTAAGTTATCTTATGTCTCACTCTAGTTCTCAGATTAACTCATCTTCTCAATATACAGTTCTATTCCACTAATTTTTCATGTATTCATTTCATATTTATTTTCATCCATTCATATTCGAAATTCATTTTAAACAGACTGAGAAAGAAAATGGCACCCAGAGAGAAGTAAGATCGCAAAGCTACTAAAAAGCAAAGCCAGCATTTGAATTCACATCTTTTGATTCCAAATCTATGGCTATAACTGGGTATCTAGTACCTGTGAGAAAGTTGATTACTTTTTCAACTTTCTGTTGGTTTGAATATACCTATAAGTACTGAACTCTTTAATTTACTAGGCATGAGTAAATAATGATGAAACTTGTCCTTAGTTTAGTACATAGTCTCATGTTTAACAGTGTGTTCTGAGGCTCTCTTGTGTATATAGTTGAAGAGGCAACAATTGAAAAAGATATGGCACTATTGATCCAGGTAACCTACATTCTATAGGAAGTCTTGCTTGATCCCTCTTAATTCTTTCCTCTATTGATTATTCCCAATTTATCCTATATATAACTTGTTTATACATAGCTGTTTATATGTTGTCTTCCCCATTAGATTGACTTTCTTGACAGTAGAGACAATCTTTTATCTTTTTTTGTATCCCCAACATTTTTAGCAAAGTATCTGGCACACAGTAGTTGCTTAATAAATGTTTATTGATCAATAGACTAATTGACAGTGGGTATAGGATAATAACCATCAACATCAGGATTAATTTTTATAGCTATGTGTCCCACCAAATGATCTTTGAGAATGAAGAATCTTGTACCAGGTTATGTACAGGCAACAACTATTGCCATTTTTCAAGAAGGCAGCCAGGAATCATATAACATGGTCTTCTTTCTTCTCATAGGGTAATAAATACAAAATTAGCCACCTTCTTTCTGATACAGTCTAGTTTATCTTTTTCCCCCATATTTTTTTTAATTTATGGAACAAAACAAGCATTTCCATAACATAGCATAATAAAAAAGATAATTGCAAATGAATTTGTATATCTATTATGTACAACTTGCATTCCTCTTAAATATATAATAAAGTTACATTTTTCTTTTTCTCTTCATCAACAGATTTATATTTATATTAGCAATTGGTCCTTGAAAAATGCTGTTGCTGAAAAAGTCGTTACCCTGAAAGTAATCTGAAGATTCTCTGAACTTAGCTAAGTTAGCCTTTAGAAGGTATATTTTCTCTATCCCTGGGTTCATAGTTGAATTTTTTCTGGCTTGGTAGAACTAGTATTTATTTGCTCTCTTCACAATCATTTCTATATCACAATGATGTATTGTGAATATTAAAATTGTTCAAACTACAGTAAAAGAGACTGAGGTAGAGCTCTTAGCCAATTGTACTTCATTAAAGAGTCACTGATCCCCTCTAATGACAGGATTCATTCTGACTGAAGCTTCACCCATTCAGTGATGAAGGCTGAGTAGCAATTGAGGCAAAGAATCTCCTCTTCCACCTAGTCCAAAAAGAGAAAATTCTAAATAAATAAATAAATCTAGGAGGGGAAGACTCTTGGGGAAAGCAGAAATGACTATTTACTTTTGATCTGAGCTTTAAAAGGCCAAGGTCTCCTACTGCATCCAGACCATCTCCAGTTGTCTTGATCTATACCTTGCCACCAGACTTGCTCTGGAGGGGAAAGTGAGGCAGGTGACCTTGAACAGCCTCCCTCACTTACATCCAATTCAATTGCATGTTATGGCATCACCTTCCTGATGTCTTCATCTTCTTTGATAATGAAGAAAAACAACAATCTTTCTGAGTAAGCTGGCCCACAAACTGGAATTGGTCAGTTGAAAGACTTCCTTCCTTCCTTCCTTCCTTCCTTCCTTCCTTCCTTCCTTCCTT
>JAJPUD010004456.1:30803-41333 GCA_023553655.1 Myrmecobius fasciatus
TTCCTTCCTTCCTTCCTTCCTTCCTTCCTTCCTTCCTTCCTTCCTTCTTTCCTTCCTTCCTTCCTTCTTTCCTTCTCTCCCTCCTTTTCTCCCTACCTCTACATAGGGTATCTTATCTTTGCCTACAGATGCTCTTAAAAGCATTTTTTTTCTCTTTTGCACCTCTGAACCCTCCCAAGATATCCTAGGGTTTACTGGCTAGATTTCTTTTTTAAGAACCAGGCCTTAAACCAAAACCAATCTGATTCTAATACAAAGTACACAGTACACAGTCCCATTGGTGGATATTCCTTGCTTCACTAGTCAAAAATGATACATCAACTAGAAATGGTATGTCATTAACATGGGAGGATTTCAAGTTGGGCAAATCATGAGGCATCTCCATTAAGTGGTCATAAGATGGTGATCTACTCATGTTGTTCAATAGAGAATGGTCCAGAGGTAAAAAAAAAAAAAAAGTTGGGGGATGTTCCATGTAATTCAATATACTCTGCCACACTGGACTTAGTCACCATGATAAGAAAAACAAGGGTGGATGGCCTCTAGTTAGCTTCTGCAATTAAACAAGTGAACTTAAAATCTGCAGCTCATAGCTCTAGGACCTAATATGCAAAATTTATAATCACTACCCCTATGGAATCATATAAATTTATTAATAATGATTGGAATAGAATAGGGGTCTAAATGAATTATTTCTCATAATATTAGAGTAACACTGTTTAATGCCTAGGAAGTTATATTTCCATTAATGTAGCTCAAAATTATATTAATATTTTTATGAACACTTATCACATTGTTACCTCATATTTAGCTTGTGTTCAGCAAAAAAGCCTTCAGCTATTTTTCAAACAAATTGCCTTCTAACCAAGTCTCCTCACCTTGTACCTTGCAATTGATTTTATTATAAATTTAACTTTAAATATGACACATACAATTAAACATAATTCTTAATTGTTTCTATGTGATTTCAATAAGTCATTATTTTTTCTCTTGTTAATATCAGCATTCATGAAAATAAATTTGTTACTTTAATGGTAGCTTATAAATGTTTATATTGTATTATAATTACTGTTATATTTCATATCTTTTTTGCTTATTTCAATAGTTGCCCATTGCTTAAGGTCAGCTTTCCCCCAAAGACAGAAAAACTAGAATTAATACTGGGCTCAACTCCAAAGAATCAGATCTCTTTTATTCATTATTCCCATCCCAAGTCAAGTCAAATCAACAAACATTTATTAAATACTTGTTTTTGGCATTCTGCCAAGGACTAGGGTTAAAAGAAAAGACAAAAATTTTCCCTGCTCTTAAGGAGCTCACATTTTAATGGAAGATAACATTGAGAAATATGAATGAAGTTTGGGTGTGGCTTATGTTCAGGTTTCTCCCCAAATTGTGATACTATCTCCTAGCTTTTCCCTGCAAGCTAGGTTAGGTCCATCCTTCCTGCTTCTCTTTGATGTCAGGGATAAGTTCCTTAACAAAGAAACAGGACCTAATTGGCTCTGGTTTCCCTGACACAGTTTCCTAGTCACATAAGAGCATAAAAAGTATCACCCAAGTACAGTTAATGCCTCTCCAACTTGATGGGTTCCTGAAGACCATGCTAGTCACGATCTCACTTATCTAGTTGCCCTGAAGAATCACACATATACCGGAGCAAATACAGAAAATGAAGGCAATAAATGTAGTCCATTAGACTCATTAGGGTAGCCTAAGAAAGTGAAGACACTCTGTGGGACTTTTGAGTAAATAGTTGTCATTAACCTTAGACATATGCTCTCAGAAATGTATAGCATCTTTCATGGAAGATTAATGAAATCCAGATTTCCTGGCCCTTTACAGCATAGCTTTTGTCCTTTAATGAGGATGTTCTTCTTCTCCAATATATTCTTTATTAAGGAAGTTTTCCTCCCCTAGATGGCCTCCTGAAACTTAGAAATTCTCAATTTCTTGGGAACTTTAGAATTTAGAAATGTTTGAACTTGAGAGCAATTCCTAGATAATTTCCATGACTAGAAATTCCCATTCTTACTAGATTACTAGTTTCTGACCTATTCTAAAAAAAAAAAAAAAAATGCAGAAAGTTGCCAGCAATTTAAGGTCCTTGAATGCAATACTCAATCTTAACCTGGATATATAGGCCATTCTTCTCTTATTTCTTCTGTGAGCTATGGTATTCTTCTCACAGGAAAGTTAAACATGGAGAATTCTTCTTTCTAATCCTTCCATTTACTGCACTTATCTCTGGAAGTCCAAAGTTAAAAAAAAAAAAAAAAGCACAAGTAAAGAAAAAGGGTTGGACTGTATCAAAGCTTACTTTCATGTACTACTGAGGAAAAAAGTTGGCTCTTTCAGCAAGATCCTGCTTCTCTGCCAATTATCTTAGAAGCTGCCAAAGCCCCAAGGGACACAGTTTCTTGTATCCTCCCTGAATAAGCTATGGTATAGGTGTCCTTCAGATGAAAGTCTATATCCTATCATCTCATCAAAGTGACTGGTAGATTCATTAAACTAATCAGTAAATCCTGCTCTAACCTCCTTTTCTTACATTATCACTTGTTTTTTTTGACATAGTCATTCTATTAGAAAAAAAATTTTAATTAATATTGTTTGTTTTTGTATCAGATTCATTTCCAATATTGCTTCTATTCTACTCAGTAATCCATATTTTATAAAAAAAAAAAAAAAAGAATAAAGAAAATGGGAAAAAGAATTTCGGAAAAACTAACATGAACCAAGTATAACAGTATATCTGATTATAGTGTAAGGCAATTGGAGATCCACCTCCTCTCAATTAATACAATAGCAGAAGGCCCAGACAGCTCAAATGAATCAATAAATCAATGGACATGGTTATATTTTAATATATAAGCAAGATGTGCCATTACACTTATCTTATGGTCCTGATATGTGATAGCATTCAGGAAAACAGAATGCAACTGAATGCAACTGACAAGTTGGAGTCACATTGCTTAGGAAATTTTTAAAAAGGAGCAGCCCATTTAAGGAACAACATCATCTTGGCTTTAGAAAGGATATTTTGACTGAAGAATTAACTCCAGAGGAATTAACAGAGGGGAAACTTAAGGAGAAAACTTGTTAAAAATCAAAAAGTCAGGTGCCTGGAATTGTGAGAGAGGAGAGCTTCTCTTTGTGAGGCACTCAGTCAACAAGCATACATTTAGCACTTGCTATGTGCTGGGCACTATGTTAAGCATTGTAGAATGATCCAACTGTTCTGGAGAGCAATTTGGAACTATTCCTAAAGGGCTATAAAATTGTACATACCCTTTGATCCAGCAGTCCCATTACTGGGTCTGTATCCCAAGGAAATCATAAAGGAGCGAAAAGTACCCACATGTGCAAAAATGTTTGGAGCAGCTCTTTTTTGTGGTGACAAAGAATTAAAAAATGAGTAGATGACCATCAATTGGGGAATGGCTGCATAATTTATGTTTTATGAAAGTAATAGAATACTATTGTTCTATAAAACATTCATTAACAAGCTAATTTTAGCAAGGCCTGGAAAATTTTACATGAACTGATGCTGAGCGAAACAAGCAAAACCAGGAATACATTGTACACAGTAACAGCAAGATTGTGTGGTAATCAACTATGAAAGATTTGATTCTTCTTAGAGGTTCAGTGATCCAAGGCAATTCCAATAAACTTTGGACAGAAAATGCCATCTGTATACAGAGAGAGAACTATGGATAATGAATGTAAATCAACACATGCTATGTTCACTTTTTTTTTGTTTTTTTTTCTCTTACGGTTTTTCCCTTTTGTTCTGATTTTTTTTTCTCCCAACATGATTCAAAAAAGAAATGTGTGTTTAAAAAATTAATATACTTGTATAACCAGAAAAAAATAAAACAATTAAAAAAAAAAAAAGCAGTAGACACAAAAAAACATAGTCCCAGCCCTCAAGTAGCTCAAATTCTAATGGATACATAACATGCAAGTCACTAGTCATATACAAGTTAAGTACAGAGGTAAATTATGTAAATACAAGGTAATCTGAGAGAGATAGCATAATAGTTGGAGGTGAAGGAGACTGTCTCTGAGAAGGCCCTCCTGAAGGAACTGAGATTTGGACTGAATTTTGAAAGAAGCGAGGGAAGCTAATAAGTAGGAGTGAGGAGAGAGACTATTCTAGTCATGAAACAAAGCTAGAGCCTTGAGATGGAGTGCCAACTTCAAAGAACATATAGTATGGAGATAAGGATTAAAGCATAAGATTGTAAAGGTAGAAAGAGATCAAATGTGAGTAGCTTAAAATATCAACCAGAGGATTTTATATTTGACTCTGTAGATCATTTGGAATCATTTGGAGCTTACTGAGTATGAGGGGTGGAAAGGTCAACCTGGTCAGAGTTTTCTACTTTAGGAAAGTAACTTTGTCGGTAAAGTGAAGATGATTTGGAGGGGTGACAAGGTAAAGAGACAAACCAGAAAGCTTTTGTAATAATTATTAGTAATGAATTAATTGTTAGTAATTATTGTAAAAATATTGTAATAATCCAAGAAAGAGGTAATGATGAGGACCTGCACCAAGGTTGTATGAATGGAGAGATAGGACATATAAGAGAGATGTGTCCTTTCTAATGAAAAAGTAAATGGGCAAAAAGAATTTGTGGGAATCCTTTCTAGAAAAAAAACTATATAATAATATTCAATGCCAATGTCTTTGATACAAGAAGCTATAGTTATAAGCAATGGATCTCAGTAAAATGTCATTAGTAATGACAGGGTCACCTGTGGATTTCCATAAAGGAAACACATTTAAATAGGTCCATTTTTTGACCTGATTATAAATATGCAAATAGTTTTCAATAGTCAGACTTTGCTAATATAGACAGAAAAGTAGATATATTCTTCTTTGAATACTTGGTAGATATTGATCTAGTTTTCAACAAGCATGAACCTACTTTTTAAACAATCTAAAATGTTACTAAATGTTTAATTTTGTGGTCAAAGTCTTTGCTTGTAAAGTAAATTTTCTTGCAAAGTAAATAAGACTTGTAAATAAAATGACCTTACATGGTTCTAGAAATAGGAAGTCTAACATACAAATCAGGTAGAGACCTTGAACCCATAATCAATATCTCATATAAAAATTAGGACAAGGAAATACTTGTAAAATCTTTCACAAAATGTACTATGAAAATAAATTTTATGGGGAGCTAAACATATATACGTGTATATATGTTTGTGTATTTATCTATATATGTATACATATGTATATATACACAGATACACATACATATATGTATATAATACACATTTCACTAAATGTCTATATATTGCAATTCATATTAAGTATTTGAAATTAGTATCTTTAACATCAGAATGTAGCTATTTAGCTATGAATATACCTTCAATTTAGTATTTTTACATTTTCTGACTGATCAGGATATTGTCATTATGGCAGGAGACTTTCTTCAGGTTTTAGTTTACAATGCCTAATATTAGCCATTTCCTCAGGTTAATGTTGGCATTAGTTCATTGTTGAATACTAAAAATAAAATATGTATCTAACATTCAAGTTACATTTAATAATGCATCCCAAGCTGAATGTAAAAAATATATATTAGAATTCTTTATAATGTTTTAATAATACTTTGCAAAAAAAAAAAAGAGTCTAATGAAAAAAAAATTGTCTAGGAATATCTACCTGAATTTTAAGACTGATCTCTCAAGCAACTATTTCTTAGGGAAATTCTGAGGGGGTTCAATCATGGAGGAATTGATAGAATTAGGCATGGTTCATTAGCACAATGCCTATCAGACAACACTATCAGTTCAACCAATTACTTTTCCAAATCATTGTCTACCTACATCTAATGATAATAGCTCTTAAGAATAAAAGACTGAATTGAGTGTGGAACACCTATTTATTTGCTACTCACAAAGAAAATGCTAAATGCAAAACGCTCATAAGCATACTTTGGCACAAAAGACAGAAAATCAGGGTTCACGAAAAATTACTGTTATACTCTCCCAGGAGGTTGAAACTTCTTATCAGAATGCTCATTAATTAGGGAATTGCTGAACAAGTTGTGATATATGATCATGATGCAATATTACTGCTTGTTGTTTGCTTTCTAGAGCCCCCAAGTTGGGGTGAATTAAAATATCTCTGGAGGATCTTAGGACCAGCCCAAGCCCTTAGTCTTAGTGGAGGAGTGATGAGGCAAGACTCATGTGGATGGTCAAAGATGGAGTCCATTTATTCAAGGCAGCTTTCCACCTTATGTACCCTATAACCATGGAGTATTGCACATGCACCAACTTATTAGGGACAGGTGTTTCCTACTTCAGTATAACTCTGCTTCAAGTAAGAATAGGTGTCCCCTTCCCCCTCACTTCTCAGGAGGACTGAGAGCTTTTAGGGGAGATGGGGAGCCAAACCAGACATTGTCAGCAGGTTCCCTCTGGGCTGAAGGGTTTTATATCTCACCCAGAGTTCCCCCACTATTTGTGACCCTCTACAACTGCCCTATAAGAAATAATGAATTCAATGATCTTAGAAAACATGGATATACTTGCATGAAATAATGAGCAGAACCAAGAAAATATTTTTTACAGTAATAGCAGTATTGTTTTAAGAAGAATTCTGAGCAAATAAGTCATTTCAACAGTTATAAATACCCAAATTAATGTCAAAAAACCTATGAAGGAAGATGCTATCTGCATTCAAATTAAGAACTGATAAATAGAACTATGCATACAATAATCATATATGTGTGTGTATGTGTATATGTATATACACATACACATATTTGTGCCTAGCCATCTCTAGGGCAGGAAGTGGAAGAAATATGTTACATGATAACTTTATTTTATATTTAAAAAGAAAGGCAAGTGGATTTGCAGTTTCATGTGCAATTATCCTTTTAAAAAAATTCTACTATGTTATGGAAATGCTTGTTTTGTTTCTTAAGTTCAGAATAAAATAAATACAATTTTAAAAATCATGAAGCATTTTGGGGGAGTAAAGTAACATTGTTAGATTTTTACCTCAACTATGCATTGTCCCTTTAATGTTCATGTCTCTTTGTCAGTCAGGTGAGAGGTTAGGCTCTTCATGGTTTTTTTTTTTTGTTTGTTTGTTTGTTTGTTTGATATTCTTCTTTGATACAAAATCCCTTCTGCTTCCAAGTAGCTCTAACATGGAATCTGGAACCCTTGGGTTCTCAAGCTTCTAAAGTCACCTCCAAGCCTAGACACATCTATCTTAAGGACTATGTTTAGTCACTTACACTCAAGAAAGAAACAAAAACAGAGGCAGTTAGAGCTTTGAGAACTGGGCTCAAGTTCATTTAGGTAGAAGATGTCCTTTAGCTGCCAAATTCTCATAGCTGGAGGTGGCCAAAGTGGGGCAAAGGGAGAGCTCTTCTTAATCTAATTTTCTAGGGAAGATTCTGAGTTACATAATGCTGCCTGCAAGGTAAGAAAGTGATAGGGGTAGAATCATTCTCTTTTTAAATGTCCAGTGTACAACTCCTGCTCAGGGACTAATAAAAGGATTTCTCTATGTCTCTCAAAGTGCCCAGAAAGGAATCAGACAAAGCCAACTACAAACACTCCACTCAAATCTCATTTAAACATATGTTTTTTCCCTCTCTTATTATAAATGATTTCATAAATTGTTTATAATCATATATATAATCAATTATAAAATTATTATTAAATAATAATAAGGAAAAGACAGAATTTCATTCTCTAAAATGTTGAAGAGAGACCAGTACGAATTTGTCAAGATTTAATGATGGATATGTGAAGAAAGAGGAATTAGGGATGACTCCAGAGTTTTAAGCCTAAGCAACCTGGAAAACTAGTTATATGTTGACAAAAATAGAAAAATTGGGAAGGGTTAATCATTTACTGGGGAAAGAAGATCAGCTTAAAATGAGATAATATCTATAAAATAAGTTATATATAAATTTATATGTTAATATATAAAGATTAGTAATTATTATTGTTATATGTAAAGTTTCAAGTGGTAGTCAGATGTTTAAGTAGAGCTATCCTGTAGGATCTTAAAATTAAAATGGACTTTGAAGATCATTCAGTTCAATTCTCATTTAACCAATTAGAGAAATGAGAAACTTTGTGATTTAATCAAGATGAACTAGCTAGTTAGAAGTAGAACCTAGACTAGAAATTGGATCTCAACTACTAGATTAATATGTATTTTTCCCATACTAGCATGATGCTTTCGTATGAACCTGAAAAACATGAAAATAAAAATGCAATGAAACATCTGTCCTAAGTAAGCATATTTGAAAATTATTAGAATACATGTAGAATAAGTAGTTAATGTCAAAATCAAAGATATCACTGAAACAGAAAATAGTAACAAAGATTTCACAATGAAACTGTTGTAAATTATTGGAGAATACTAGATATTTGAATTGGTTCCAAATCTTGATACTTTATCTTCTATTTACAAAGAACAAAGTAAATGGAAATAGTTAATATTTAAGCATTTTCTGGTTTGTATCTTTCTTTTTAACAGAAGAAGGTCATTTTGATTGCTTGTATGAGAATCCTTCATCATGATTTCTGCTGTGTTAGTCCTGTTGGTGAGCTTTCTTTGCCATTGTGTGACTGCAGGACGGAGTAAGTATTTCTTTTTTTTTCATTTGCAAAATAATTAATATATAATTTAGTACCTGCAAAGGTTCAAGAAAATTAATAAGAACCTTTATAAAACTGGTGTTAGGAGATATATCTAATATTCATATCATAGAATTTCATGCAATATTAGGATTTTATAACATATACCTGTAAATATAATTTGAGAATTTTTATATAGAGATTAATATAATAACAAACATGTTTCTAGTGGAAATTCACCATATTAATGACTTAATAAGTCCTTAAAACACTAGTATTTTTAAAAATATTTACATAGGCATGCTAAAATCTAAACCTAATGATAATTTAAATTAGTCATTTAAAGTCAGGAAGATATAAGTTCAAATCCAGTCTTGGAAAATTAGTGGTTCTATGATCCTGGGAAAGTCTTTTAACTTCTCTCTGCCTCAGTTTTCTCATTTGTAAAATGAGGGTGATAACAGCATCTACCTTCCAAGATTGTTGTGAGTATAAAATGAGATATTTGTAAAATGCAAATTTTAAAAGCATTATACAAATTATATTATTGTTATTATTACTTTTAGTGACTGTATTCCAAATCTGTCCTCTCCAATGAAGCCTTCTTTTTGATAATACAAATTCAGGACCTTATATACCCTTACATAATCAATAATCCTCATTTTTAGGAAGGTGGCTTCCAGTATTAAAGATGTTCTTGCCTCTCTCTATAAAATTCATAGGATCATAATTTTAGAGCTGGAAATGTACTTAGAAGTTATCTAGTCCAATATCCTCCTTTTACAAATAAGGAAAACTTAAGAGAGATTGTTATTTGTTAAAGTTAACAAAGATAAATGTCAAAACTAAAGATATGAATTGAGCTCTTCTGATACCTAGCCAGATGCAATAGATAGAGCACTGGATTTAAAATTAGGAAGATCTGAGTTCAAATATGATCTCAGGCAGTTACTAGCTGTATGACCTTGGACAAGTCTCTTTACTTCATATTTGTCTCAGTTCCTCATCTATAAAATGGGGACACATTGGAGAAGGAAATGGCAAATCATTCCAATATTTTTGCCAAGAACATATCATGGACAAAGTACTTGGGGTCATGCAGAGGCAGAGACTACTGAACAACAACCTCTGATACCCAAATCAGCTTTCTTTCCACTGTTTTAGATTGTTTTCTATTGATGTTATTGTAAAAGTATTAGAGAGACTGATGAAAGAGATAGTGATAAGGCTGGCCCTGTTATTATTATTTGTCTTTCATTTTTAAAGAGGACCATGATATCAGGGAGGTGATGGCTTAACAAGCAAGTAAACTGGATTTAAGTGAGGAAGAACTGTGCAAGGTCACCTGCCTCATTTCTCCTCCAAAGTCATCTAGGTCATGTGCCAAATAAAGATGAAGAGGACTGGAGATGGTCTTGGATGAAGTGAAAGATACTGATTTTTTTAAGTTAAGGTCTTCAGCAGATTTCAGTTTGGTCTGAGGCAAGAACCATTCAGTGATTAAGACTAGGTAAGAAAGAAATGAATGAAAGAATAGACCTTTTGTACCTAGTCAAAAAAAAAAAAAAAATCAATCTGGGAAGGAGAGACTTTCAGAGTTTCTGGCCAAAACAGAAACAATGGTTATTTACATTCACTCTGAGCCAATCAGGACCCAAACAATGACCAAGTGGGGTTGGCCTAGGACTGTTTTCTGGCCAATAAATGAGAAATGAGTGATTTGAGTTTAAGGTATGGCCTTTAAGAAAGAAATCTAGACTATAAATCCCAAGATATCTTGGAAGGTTTCAGAAATCAAAATTTATATTCCTTTGGGCAGAGGATCTGCAGAAAGGGAAAGGAAAGGAAGGAAGGAGGGGAGAGAAGGAAGGAAAGAAGGAAGGAAGGAAGGAAGGAAGGAAG